>APFE030392770.1:76576-88514 GCA_000404065.3 Pinus taeda | reverse complement strand
GAGTCACATTTTTCAAGTGCAAACCTATTTTCTTTTAATTACATTACATGAAATTATAATTAGGTCATATGGACAATTAATTAAATATGCATAGCATATATTTTTCATAATATTATAGCGGGCATTGTTTTTCTATTTAGAGAATATTTTATTTTTATTTTAAGAGGGATGGACATACTTACACATCACCTTCACACTAAGTTGTAGAATGAACCTCCACTCAAAAAAACTATATTAAAAATAAATAAATTAATAGCTAACATTTTGCTAAAAAAGTATTAATGTTCACTTATGATCGTTTCGTGCTTTCTAATTATACTACTACCATTTTTTTTCCAAGAGTTGAGCTCATCATGTTTATCTAAATTAATTATGCAAATACGTATTAAAATCTATACTGAAATTAATGACCAACTTTGTCTTTGAAATAAATATTTTATAATTTTTAAATGACTACCTCCTACATGATGGGACGTGCATTTTTTGTTAAAACATACATTGTATCGAATAGGGGAGAGGCTTGTATTGTTGTGGGATGAGTAGTTGTTATAGTACTAGTCTCACACAACCATTAAAACATGATAACAAAATATTCATAATTAAAAAATAAATAGATAATATTAAGTTATATAAGTTATTAAATTATGTCCAAAATGGGCCCATATATTGATTGGGGAGCCATCAAAACATGACCAAAAAATATTCATAATTAAAACATTAATAGATAATATTAAGTTATATAAGTTATTAAAAAATGTCCAAAATGGGCCCATATATTGATTGGGTTTACAACTGTCCAACACTAGCCTTTAGTATCACAATTTGATAAGACATCTTGTCTTAAGTACCTCCACGTATTTAGAAAACAAGACAAAAGTACATGCACTAGAGCAACTATGACCAAAGTACATTGATACCCACATAAGAATATAGAATGTAAGTGTCACCCATAAATGCATATGTGTTCATCAATGCAACTTGCTGAAAGAAATAAGTGACACCAATACACAACATTCATGAATTAAACACAAGATGCAGGAATTAAACACGGGAAAACACAAAGGAAAGCATAAGGATCAACCATAAGAGTTTATTAGCCATTGGATGACATCCAAATCAATCCACAACACACATTTGAATTTTGAAAAATTCAATCCATGTTAATTCTCTCTTCCAATCAAATTCAACAAAAAAAAAAACTATAAAACCACCTCACAATTACTTCATAAACTTTCATTCTACTCATTTGCAACTAGATTCGCTCCATTAGAGACTATGCACATTATAACTAAGTTTGAATAATTCAAGTATTTTCCTTCTGTTTTTATAAATCTTCCATTAATTTACAGTATAAACTTCAATTTTTCTCCTTTATTTATTTCTATTATTTATAATCTTCTAAATCTTCCATTAATTTACCATATGAGAAAATTGTGTGTGAAATTTATCTTTTGAGTGTGAAATTGTAGACAAAAAACCATAGCATCCGAGTCAACAAAGAACAAATTAATCATGCCCAACATGCAATTTAGCTTATGTGTGTGAAATTTAGCTTATGTGTGTGAAATTCCAGACAAAAAACCATAGCATATGAGTCAAAAGATACAAAAAATTAATCATGCCCAACAAAGACAATAGAGAATTAAATAAGATTGAGTTTCTATTATTCAAGTTCTAAAAATAATGTTGAAGTAGTCTTTCCATAATGCGAAAGTCGAGTCTATAATTTTTTTGCATAAGTAACAGTCTTGTTTTTAAGTAGCGGTGCCTGTAATATAAGCAACCATGTCCTTAAAAATGGCTTACACGTAGGATGTCAAACAAGGGCCATTTCATTTCAACTGCTCATGAAATTAAGACAATTTCATTGAAGTGAGGTGTTTCACAGAATTAAGAGTAAAAAGTTCCTATATATTTAAAAAAAATATATACAATATGGGAAGCAGTTGTATCTCACAATGTAGAGAAAATAAGATATGTAATGTCTGTGTATTGTTGTTCATGCTAATCAATGGTAATTTTTTTCCATTACTTCATGGGTGGAAACCATCATCAGTTAACAAGGCACCTAACATTTATACTGAGGTATCTGAGGTTGTTTGAGGCACTCTATAGATTAGATGCCTTACATGGGATTAAGGATTATGTTATGTTAAATTAGATTTGATTTGATACATATTATTTCATGAGGTTCTCGATTATTTACTTAAAGATTTACAGGTAGGTTAGAATAATCTCTATGGAAATACAGGTCTGTGTAAAAAATTTCTAAATGTATTGGAACTCGAGTGTTTTAAGATATAGCCAAACACTGCAACTTTTAGTCACCTTTTTCACTGACCTTAACAACAAATAAATTTAAAACTTATTTCAGTTAACCAGCACCTATTCGTAGCATTTATAAGGAGAAAATTTTCAGTATCCTTCCCTTTTTTCTGAGGTTGATTGGGGTATTATGGATTTGATGCCCTGCTCAGGATACATGATTATGTTCAAGCTAAATTTAGGCCTGCTATTTCTATCAAATAAAGTCCTGATATTTGTGGATGGAGATTCAAGTCAATCCATTTGAGTTTTACATTAAGCTTTGTAATAGGTCCATATTTATTTCACATCATAAAACTAGCAAAGTCACTTGTTATTAAAGGTCCACCTGTAGGTCTTTAAGGTTGGAAGTCATGTCAGATCTATGTTCAATAATAAGAAATTGATGTAAAATGACGATAACATAGGGGATGGAGGCCTATGTTAAATATCAAAAGGGAGGGAGGCCTATGTTAAATCTCAAAATAATCATTTCCACATACCAAACCATTATTTAGATATTCATCTAACATTCATTGATATATGCAGGTTTCCACATATCAAACCATTATTCAGATATTCAAATAGCATTCTTTGATATCTCCAAGTTGCAAACACATAAATTTCTTATTCAAATATATGCAGGTTGCAAGTATTGATTAACCTATTCATATTTAGATTCTAGGAATTAAATAAGACTGAGTTTCTATTATGAAGGTTACAATTATTGATTAACATTTTCATATTTAAATTTATTATTCAAATAAGATTAATTTTCTATTGCTGAAACAACTTCCACTGACATAAATAAATTTTAACAATATGCATGTTGTTGCAGCCATGCCATGAGTTTCAATTGCAAATCGTATAAGGAACAGGAGGAGGCGAGGGACTAAGGGTGTTCAATTATGATGCACTTCATCAGAAGAGGAAACAGTGGATGACATGAATGTTTCTAATGCTCCATGCAATGACATTGAGAATGCCCATGTGGTGGCAGATCCTAGTATCTAGTCATCTATGACAGAGCCACCCTAAACCAAAATGCAAGGTGCAAGGTCAACGAAAAATATCAATGTTATAAGAGGGTGGACAAAGGAAGACATGCTAGGTGTAATTGATGACATAGATTTCAGGGGATATTCAATACATGCATCTGCAAAAAAACATGGAATTTCAGCCTCAAGCATACGTTATTGGATTAATGGGCTCACTTATCCAAAGCATAAAGGGCATGTTACACTTATAACTGAAGAGGAGGAGGTCGAGGTGGTTTTGTGGTGTAAGGAGATGGGCCAAATGGGACATGTTTTAGAGTTGATACAACTAAAATATGTTAAGGGAGGCCAAGCCTCTTCCAAGATTGGTTTCCTAGCAAATCTTGGTGGAGTGGGTTTAAAAAAAGGCATCCAGACCTTGTCTTACAAAAAACAGAGGGTTTTGACAAAGATAGGGCTTTAATTTTACGCCATGAAATTGTGTCTAAGTTCTATGAAACCCTTTCCCATGCATGTGAGAAACACTCTTATGCCCCAAACCATATCTAGAACTGTGACGAAACAGGCTTATAAGCTGGAAGAAATTGTGGCATGCAAGTAATTTCCAAGAGATGGAGAAGAAATGTGCCAAAATTTTTTCCTACGAGCAAGGCGTGGATCACTATACTTTGTTGTGTCAATGCAACCAGTTCTTCAATCCCAGGTTTTTATTTATTCAAAGGAAAAACACAACTTAAAAACAATATACATAATTTTGTACCAGGTACATGCATGGTTGCACATCCCCATGCATGGATGACAAAGGAACTCTTCTTGAATTGGATTTTTCACTTTGTTGCATTTGTGCTATGTGTTGCCTCACCTGAAAATAAACACCTACTAATTTTAGATGGCCATGGAAGCCACATGGTTGTGCAGGCAATCAAGCAGGCCAACCATTTGGGCATTGACCTATTAACACTACCAGGTCATACCACTCATAGCTTGAAACCTCTTGATGTTAGTGTGTTTGGTCCTTTCAACAACTATTTAAGGGCAAAGAAATCTTCATGGATGGAAAATAATCTAGGGGTGGAGGTAAAAATATTTGAGTTAGCGAAGCTTGCAAGTAAAGCATTTGAAAGGGATATAACGCTTTCTAATATCAAGGTTGGATTTAGGAGGACTGGAATTTGGCCAATGATTGTTGATGCTCTTAGTAATGATACTAGTTGTATCTAGGCATTTGTTGTGGAAGGTGAGGAATAAAAGGACTTACATGACCAGGTTGATGCCCAAGAAGATGTGGATTGGCAATTTGATGTTATTGTTGCTGAAGGTATGATATCCCTTTCTCAAGGGAACTTCTATGATGATGAACATGTATTTGAGACACAATTAAGTAATGAACCAATTGTCAATAACACGAAGGCTTCCAAACCCACTTAAGCACCTATTAATTCTACATGTGATATTCCAAATGAGGTAGTTGATCATGAAAATGACAATGCAAATGTGGTTTCAAATGAGAATGTAACAAGAATCAACAATGACCAATTGAGCATGCCAACCCAAGTAACCCCACCATCATCTTTGGCAAAGACCATGATGAATAACAAAAAAAATAATGTGTCATCCACCAATGATGAAAGCATGTCCATGCCTTCTCAATCAATAGACTTGAGCACTGAACTTGTTCATTATTTTGTGGATACTCGAGCATTGGAAGAAGAGTCTATTCAGGATGAAGTACTAAATGAAGAAAAAAATGGGGTTTAACTAGGTTTCCCTGAGGTTGAAAGGCAAGTGTCAAGCCATTTGGAGCATGTGAAAACGAACCAAACAATACTTGGTAGGTTGCTAAAGCTACTAGTAGAGAGAGTGAAGGCCTCATCAATGAATTCATCAATAGGATATCTTCGATTAGAGAGGAGTTGACAATTACTCACCTATGAAGAATATATAAACATAATGTTTAAGTATGAGCATAGAAAACTTGGAATTCAAGAATCTAATAGAGAAATAAGGTGGTGGCCAAGGAAAAGAGAGATTCAAGGACTGCAATAGTCACATCACAGACAAAGGAAAGGCTCAAAAAAAAAAAAAAAAAGGGAAGAGATAAAAATAGTTGGCAAGGAAAGAGAGGAAGGCAAGAAAGGCCCAACAAGTGTTGGAAAAAGAAGGGGTGTTAGACAAGGAAGAGTATGGTGCAAGTCAGTTGGAGGCAAACAGGATGATGTCCAACACTTTGGACCACAATGCAAATCATACACCATTGTACCAAGACCTGATTAACATCCAAGTCCCCCACTATCAGCCAGGGGTTATACCCACCCCCTATAAACCTACCAGTGCAGGGGTAAATCTTATGTATTATAGACCACCTCCAGTTAATGTTGGGTTTAGTAGCACAAGTGAATAATTCGATGACTCAATCCCTCCATGGTTACAAGGAGTAAAGTAGACTCAAGTATATGGCAGAAACTTGGCTCAGGCATGCACTCCAACAAGTTTGGGAAATTCATAAAATGGAGGCCATCAAGCATAAGGGTGGCATGACTTTTTTGTTTGTAACCAAATTGCAATGTAATTTCCAATGTGTATTTGGATACAGTTCAAAAGACAAACATATGGTTTAATATACTAGTTGAATGTAAAATATGTTTCGAGTATGGTTTATAATTTATAATGTTACAAAAACTAACTAACTGGCATGTTACAAAAACTAATTGATTACAAAAACTGTGCATAATTTATAATGTAACATAAACTAACTAATTGACTAACTAAATTGCAATGTTACAAAAACTAACTGATTACAAAAACATAGCATTAATTATAATGTTACAAAAAAAACTTATGTGAAATAAGCTTAGGGTTAGGGTTTATGGATTTTATTGTTATAGATAAGGGCTTCCCCCATCTTATGTATCTAATTATCTTTATCAATACAAAAGCGAGTGTCAAGGTGTTATTCATGGAGATGTCTTCCTCTATCCATCCATGTTACCAGGTGTTATCGAACCCTTTAGTGTGCAAGTAAACCCACTCTGTTTGTTTATGCTCTATTAATTCCAACTTATATAAATGTCATACCATTTGATTTTTAAGTATGCAACACATATACATAGCTTGAGGTTGGTGGAATTACAGAAACATGGAGGAATTATGTGAACGATAACATTGGTTGCACATTGTTTACCGAGCCTATCTTTCATTTATTGTCCACACATTCTTTAGCGAGCCTACATTAAATTTATCAGTTGCACATTCCTTAGTTAGCCTACTTTTCATTTACTGGAAGCACATTCTTCACTAAGTCTTAACATAGTTCAGCTCAGTCTATATTATAGAAATCATATTACCAGTAATTGTTGGAGTCCTAATTTTATATAAATTCTTCAAACCTACTTTTCAATTATGCATTGATTTTTTAAGTTCACCCATAATTTAGCTATTACATAACATAAGAACTCCAACTAGATTTAATTTATCAATGCCTCGAAAAATTCTTCAAGAATTTCATCACTGGAAGATTATCCACTTGAGAATTCAATCTACATTATGAACACTCTGTTTAGAAAACATAGTACTTGCAGGTTATGTGCTCTGATAACTACCTAGCGGAAAGAGTTATGGCTCATGAGTAACCCAAAAAATGGCTCAGTCGCTCTCTTTGTATAAAGGTATGAAAATGCAATTAAGAGTGGGAAAGTAATCATAAGGACACAACAATTTCTAGTAAGACGATTTTTTCATAGTTACTTACAACAACATCTTAATACAAAATAATAATATGAGAAGTCGATGGAATAAATGTTTAATAAAAACCAGGAATCATTTGCAGATCAATTAACATGCAACCTCACCTAACAATGTCATGTGGTTATCCAACATAAACAAAAGAAAATGGTCCAAATAATAGAGTTAAAAATAGTTTTTTCCTTACAACTATCTCAAAGGTTTTGAGTGCATGGGGATGAAGCCACTGAAATAATGGTCCAATGTGTGACCATAATGATTTAGATTTGTATCTACCCTCCTGGAATATCTTGGTCTTTTGTATGGAACATTCCAAATTTCATTATGCATAGGAAATTTTATTATTTGAAAATTTCTCTTATCACAGACAAATTGAAATGTTTTGCATTTAAACTTAAAGAACAATCATCATAAGAACATTTTTATTAGTCAGACAAAGCAGACAATCATAATTGTTTCTCAATATAGATAAAACCTTACATCCAAAGAAGGCACAAAAGTCATCGAATAACCCACAAAATCCACAGTAAAACTCGAAATTCCATATTTTATTTAAAACCATTTAACCAATCCAAAAACCCCAATTTGTTTTTCAACCTAAGACACAAAAGCCACTAGTTAAAGCCACGGAAAAACCCTACATCCATAGAAGGTACAAAAGACACCGAATAACCCATAGAACCCACAATATAACCCCAAATTCCATATTTGTTTTAAAATGCTTTAACCAATGAAAAAACCTCAATTTTTTTGTCAACCTAAGCTACAAAAGCTACCAACTGAAGCCACAAAAATTGAAGCCACCAATTGATGCCCAAGAAGATGTGGATTGGCAATTTGATGTTATTGTTGCTGAAGGTATGATATCCCTTTCTCAAGGGAACTTCTATGATGATGAACATGTATTTGAGACACAATTCAGTAATGAACCAATTGTCAATAACATGGAGACTTCCAAACCCACTTAAGCACCTACTAATTCTACATGTGATATTCCAAATGAGGTAGTTGATCATGAAAATGACAATGCAAATGTGGTTTCAAATGAGAATGTAACAAGAATCAACAATGACCAATTGAGCATGCCAACCCAAGTAACCCCACCATCATCTTTGGCAGAGACCATGATGAATAACAAAAAACATAATGTGTCATCCACCAATGATGAAAGCATGTCCATGCCTTCTCAATCAATAGACTTGAGCACTGAACTTGTTCATTATTTTGTGGATACTCGAGCATTGGAAGAAGAGTCTATTTAGGATGAAGTACTAAATGAAGAAAAAAATGGGGTTTAATTAGGTTTCCTTGCGGTTGAAAGGCAAGTGTTAAGCCATTTGGAGCATGTGAAAATGAACCAAACAATACTTGGTAGGTTGCTAAAGCTACTAGTAGAGAGAGTGAAGGCCTCATCAACGCATTCATCAACAGGATATCTTCGATTAGAGAGGAGTTGACAATTACTCACCTATGAAGAATATATGAACATAATGTTTAAGTATGAGCATAGAAAACTTGAAAATCAAGAATCTAATTGAGAAAGAAGGTGGTGGCCAAGGAAAAGAGAGATTCAAGGATTGCAATAGTCACATCACAGACAAAGGAAAGGCTCAAAATAAAAAATAAAAACAAGGGAAGAGAAGGAACATTAAAAATAGTTGGCAAGGAAAGAGAGGAAGGCAAGAAAGGCTCAACAAGTGTTGGAAAAATAAGGGGTGTTAGACAAGGAAGAGTATGGTGCAAGTCAGTTGGAGGCAAACAGGATGATGTCCAACACTTTGGACCACAATGCAGATCATACACCATCGTACCAAGACCTGATTAACATCCAAGTCCCCCACTATCAGCCAGGGGTTATACCCACCCCCTATACACCTACCAGTGCAGGGGTAAATCTTATGTATTATAGGCCACCTCCAGTTAATGTTGGGTTTAGTAGCACAAGTGAACAATTCAATGACTCAATCCCTCCATGGTTACAAGGAGTAAAGTAGACTCAAGCATATGGCAAAAACTTGGCTCAAGCATGCACTCCGACAAGTTTTGGAAATTCATAAAATGGAGGCCATCAAGCATAAGGGTGGCATGACTTTTTTGTTTGTAGCCAAATTGCAATGTAATTTCCAATGTGTATTTGGATACAGTTCAAAAGACAAACATACGGTTTAATATACTAGTTGAATGTACAATATGTTTCGAGTATGGTTTATAATTTATAATGTTACAAAAAATAACTAACTGGCATGTTACAAAAACTAATTGATTACAAAAACTGTGCATAATTTATAATGTAACATAAACTAACTAACTGACTAACTAAATTGCAATGTTACAAAAACTAACTGATTACAAAAACATAGCATTAATTATAATGTTACAAAAAAAACTTATGTGAAATAAGCTTAGGGTTAGGGTTTGTGGATTTTATTGTTATAGATAAGGGCTTCCCCCATCTTATGTATCTAATTATCTTTATCAATACAAAAGCGAGTGTCAAGGTGTTATTCATGGAGATTTCTTCCTCTATCCATCCATGTTACCAGGTGTTATCCAACCCTTTCGTGTGCAATTAAACCCACTCTGGTTGTTTATGCTCTATGAATTTCAACTTATATAAATGTCATGCCATTTGACTTTTAAGTATGCAACACATATACATAGCTTGAGGTTGGTGGAATTACAGAAACATGGAGGAATTATGTGAATGATAACATTGGTTGCACATTGTTTACTGAGCCTACCTTTCATTTATTGTCCACACATTCTTTAGCGAGCCTACATTAAATTTATCGGTTGCACATTCCTTAGTTAGCCTACTTTTCATTTATTGGAAGCACATTCTTCGCTAAGTCTGAACATAGTTCAACTCAGTCTATATTATAGAAATCATATTACCAGTAATTGTTGGAGTCCTAATTTTCTATAAATTCTTGAGACCTACTTTTCAATTATGCATTGATTTATTAAGTTCACCCATAATTTAGCTATTACATAACATAAGAACTCCAACTAGATTTAATTTATCAATGCCTCGAAAAATTCTTCAAGAATTTCATCGCTGGAAGATAATCCACTTGAGAATTCAATCTACATTATGAACACTTTGTTTAGAAAACATAGTACTTGCAGGTTATGTGCTCTGATAACTACCTAGATGAAAGAGTTATGGCTCATGAGTAACCCAAAAAATGGCTCAGTCACTCTCTTTGTATAAAGGTATGAAAATGCAATTAAGAGTGGGAAAGTAATCATAAGGACGCAACAATTTCTAGTAAGACGGTTTTTTCATAGTTACTTACAACAACATCTTAATACAAAATAATAATACAAGAAGTCGATGGAATAAAGGTTTAATAAAAACCAGGAATCATTTGCAGATCAATTAACATGCAACCTCACCTAACAATGTCATGTGGTTATCCAACATAAACAAAAGAAAATGGTCCAAATAATGGAGTTAAAAATATTTTTCCCTTACAACTATCTCAAAGGTTTTGAGTGCATGTGGATGAAGCCATTGAAATAATGGTCCAATGTGTGACCATAATGATTTAGATTTGTATCTACCCTCATAGAATATCTTGGTCTTTTGTATGGAACATTCCAAATTTCATTATGCATAGGAATTTTTATTGTTTGAAAATTTCTCTTATCACAGACAAATTGAAATGTTTTGCACTTAAACTTAAAGAACAATCATCATAAGAACATTTTTGTTAGTCAGACAAAGCAGACAATCATAATTTTTTCTCAATATAGATAAAACCTTACATCCACAGAAGGCACAAAAGTCACGAATAACCCACAAAATCCACAGTAAAACTTGAATTTCCATATTTTATTTAAAACCATTTAACCAATCCAAAAACCCCAATTTGTTTTTCAACCTAAGAGACAAAAGCCACCAATTAAAGCCACGGAAAAACCCTACATCCACAGAAGGCACAAAAGACACCGAATAACCCAAATATAACCTCAAATTCCATATTTGTTTTAAAACGCTTTAACCAATGAAAAAACCTCAATTTGTTTGTCAACCTAAGCTACAAAAGGCACAAATTGAAGCCACAAAAAACCCTACATCCACAAAAGGCACAAAAGCCATCGAATAACCCACATAACCCACAATATAACCCCAAATTCCATATTTTCTTTAAAAGCCTTTAACCAGTGCAACATCCCCATTCTTTTTTCAACCTAAGCCACAAAAGCCACCGAATAAACCACAGAACCCACATTATAACCCTAAATTCCATATTTGCTTTAAACCCTTTACCCAGTGCAAAAAACCCAAATTTTTTTCAACCTAAGCCATAGAAGCCACCAATTGAAGCCACAAAAAAACCATACATTCACAGAAGGCAAAAAAGCCAGAGAATAACCAACAGAAAAACCATACATTCACAGAAGGCGCAAAAGCCAGAGAATAACCAACAAAATACGAATGATGTGAATACCGAGCAAATTGATGTGTTAACAAACACAATTGCAAGGATGGCTTGTAGGATGAAGAATCCTACCATGGTGTCTAGTGTCTGGTCAAACAGGGTCAAGCGAGCGAGAGAAATCGAACAACTGTCCCTCCAATTTCGAACTACAGTCGACAACATACAACCCTTTGACTTAGTTACCGGAGAATCCACAGTAAAAACCATTTTTCCATCAACATTTCAAATCCCAACCGGGATCCATCATCAGGACTTCTTGAATGATGATAGTAGAAGAGCTTAATTGAGGGATTTAAATAGTTATGAGGAGAGTAGATTTAAAGATGAGATGAATGTCGGCTTGTTTTAATAATATTAATTGTAGATTAATTTATTAATTTAAATTATTATTATAATCTTTAATCTTAATATCACTAAACCTTAATAATAATCTTAATAATTAATATT
>APFE030392770.1:3456-76556 GCA_000404065.3 Pinus taeda | reverse complement strand
TATTAATATTAATTATTAAGATTATTATTAAGGTTTAGTGATATTAAGATTAAAGATTATAATAATAATTTAAATTAATAAATTAATCTACAATTAATATTATTAAAACAAGCCGACATTCATCTCATCTTTAAATCTACTCTCCTCATAACTATTTAAATCCCTCAATTAAGCTCTTCTACTATCATCATTCAAGAAGTCCTGATGATGGATCTCGGTTGGGATTTGAAACGTTGATGGAAAAATGGTTTTTACTGTGGATTCTCTGGTAACTAAGTCAAAAGATATAAACCACAGATGTCTTAAATACAAAAACATACAACCCTCCAAGAACATGATGCCACCCCTCCAAGAACATGATGCCACCCAAGCACTGAAAGCCTTCACTGCACACACACCCCACCTCTGCGGCGCAACAACACACCGCAACAACCGAACAACACAACATAGCAGTGGAACAAGATTCCATAACAAGCGATAAACAAAGGTTCACCTCACCATAAATGAGCACCTCACACACAATTACCAGCAGCGCAGAACGAGCAGGTTTCGAGCCTAAACAGACATGAACAAAGAGTAAAACAAGGTCGAGTAATAGAGGCAACATGAACCCTAAATAGTGCCAAAACACGAAGGTGGAATCCACTCCACGAAAATGACATGAAAACACATAAACAACATGCCTCGTACATCCAAATCATCTCACCACATGTTATTTTTAGTACACATAAAAACCACGCAACTACTAATCTCCCTCCCCTCTAAACATGTAATACTAGTATAACACCAACAACACCTCCGTATCGTGAAACAAAAGGTATATGCATGTAATACTTCTATGACACCAACTACACCTGATTCATATCGTGGAACGAAAGGTACAAACTTAGACGTACAACCATATCAAGTTTTCATTATAACATTTCTCAACATCTTTATTTTATATCAAATTATATTTTAATGGTCGACCTTCTTTATCGGGATATGAGGAAAAATGTGAAATTCCGTGTTTGATTTGTGGGGCTGCCCATTTTCATCATTCTACTCTTTTCCAACTTGACATTAGTGTATACCTAAATAAATATATATTAATTTCAAAAGGAACAAAATTTAAATCATCAAAAACATAAATAATGTTCTTGGCATAAAAATAAAGTTTAAATCATCCGGAACAAGAACATTAACAATATGTAAGGATTATGAATTTAAAATTATAATAATCATTAACACAGTTCGTCGAAATAATAATTAAACTTAATTGAGAATTATGACAACAAGACTTTATCGTAGAGTCCAAAAAAATTGAAAAATCATGGCTCACGTGTGATGTTGAAGGATATATCTAAACATATATTTAATGTGTGAATTTAGTTCACCGATCTTTATAAAATTAAAATAATGGACCATGCTTCGTGTATAACACAATAAATTATTTTAATATTTCTTTTGCTTTTGAAAATTTGTAATGTTTCCACGCTAGTCATGCATCTTATATCTTATATCTTATGCCAAATTAACTTTTGATATAAATAATATTCCATTTCCAATCAATTCCACGTCGTGAGTGGAACGCTATAATTAAATGACAGGTCAACTTGTAAATATTAAAGTAGCGTGAATAAATAACCATACCATATATGAATTAAAACGTTCAAAATGAGCACCACTTGGTTTTTAATCCAAAGACGTATCTAAGTATAAAAAATTGTTTCTCCACTTTTTATTGGATTAAAAATTGATGAAAAAATTTCAAACATTTCTATAATTTAAAATTGATATCAATATTATTTAAAAGCATATTTATCATAATTATCACACCAACCCTACTTGCATGGGGAACTTATCTTCGCCATTTAAAAAAAATCACTATAGTGATTCCAAAAATTACAAATCCCCTACGTAAGTCTCACTTCATACGCTATAATTTCAAACAACTACATATACTTATAATGGCCACAGTAACATAGACACGAAGTACCATTTAAATTTTAAATTTCTTACTCATTATTTTAATGGGAAAGGAAAAAAAAAATTGAAATTTTATTATTACAGTTTTTTAAATTATATGCATTTTCTCTCTCTGTACATATTTTAATAGATTTTCCTTTTCAAACGAATATCAGATATTATTTAAATTAAATTATAAAATATACCTTAATTTTTTCAGTGTAATTATTGAACATTTCTTAGTTACATTCATACTATATGATAATCTAAGCAAAATATGATCATTCACCACAAGGTAAAGAAATTCTCGAATAACTATGTTTTTCCATTAACTTTATTGATGTAAGGCAATAAACAAAAATGGAAATATATCATAGGATATGTATCATTATAATGCCTTTTACATTGTTCTGTTTATGATTAATATAATTAGTGAGACACACAACATAAAATAATTATAATGCTTTGATAATATACTCAAACATAGAGATAGAATTGAGGAGCACTAACACTACTGTGTGTGACTATCCATTACAAGAAATGGTATATGATCTTTTCACTTGCTTCATCATTTTTTACGACACCGTCACCACATTATATTGCATTTAATACGTCTTGTCTCTACATTGCCTACACTCATGTTGTAGAGCCTCCACCATGACAATAATAATGGACATCCTCAACACTTAGTTCATTGAACTTATTAGCATAATCCCTAACAAAGTCATATTCTATATGAAGTTATATGTTGTCAAACCTTATTCACCAATCCTCTTTTGATTTTATCTCTCTGTGAAATGTATGGCTATTATCAAACATATTGGATACATTTGTATGTAGTAGTCATCATTGTGTACACTCATAAGATAGCTCAACAAAAACACAAAGACACCTCAATGACACACATAGAGATAGGATAAATTAAATTGAATGATACAATAGTTATACCACATCATCGTTCATAGATAGATTCCATTCAAACACCAACACTAAAAGAGAGACACTCTCTTACCATAGTCCTTAACACCACTATATATAGATTAATTAAGAAATAACAAAATAACACAACAAAAATCTCATGTGACTTAAGAGTATTATGTTATTTGATAAGTATCAAATATTATGATATTTTTTTTACCATAACTTAAAGATATTTATATTAATAAAAAATGTTTGTTTAATGTACACAACAACGATATAAAAGACAAAAATTTCCTAGCAATATCTGGTAGGCTATTAAAAAAGAGAAACTTGGCTTATATGACTAGTTGCTACAATCACATAAGGATACAAAGATTTAAAAAAACACTTTACCATATATATCTTATATTTGAATGCTAAGAATTATATCATTAAAATTGAATAGGGTTTATTTTGGAACCGATCGTTTCAACTACTTCATGTGTACTCTTTGGGGCCATCAAATTTAAGTATGGAAGTTGATTGATTGAGTGTTCATTTTTTCCAATGCAAGAAATTGCTAAGAAGGTGGAGTTCTAATGCATAGGTTGAAGTCTAAGATGGAGGCTTCAAATTTAACCTATACGACCATGCATTCAAATTCAACCTTCCTCAAAATTGGACACTACCAAACTAGAATTTCCATGATTGCTTCCAATTTTGCTAAGGATTTGGCATCCTTATCCTAATTTTGTTGAAATAGAGATTAAACGCTATTGAAATCAACTTTATTAAACCTTCATGCCTCTCTAGCATTTTGTGCAATTGCTAAGGTTTTCTAATTTCCATTATGGAGATGGAGACATAAATGCTAGCAATTAAGGGAGAAGAACACATAAGTTGATAGAAAGAAAGCTCACTAAAGGGAGGGGGGACATTGAAATAGAAAAAAATACCATTGAGAAGAACCCTGACCATAAAGCATAAGAAAAAAATAGAATGACCTTTGCTTTCTCAAATTAGTTGATATTATAGACCTTTGAAACAAACTAGACCCCCTTAGTGGATCAACAAGGAGTAGGTTTCAAATTTTTATTGGACATTCGATACTATCCTAAGAGATCTTCCCTAGATTTGTGCATTATATCAAAATACCTATAATGATGTTGAGTAGTTTTAATTATGATATAATAATAAAGATTAGTCAAGAAAATATCCCTACCTTGGGCCAATGTACTAAGAACACCTTGTAGTAAATAACAGTAATGTGATGTCATTCAACACCAACACAATTATAAATGGGAACCTTAAATGTTTAGTTCCTTAGTGGTGTAGTTGTGGGGGGAAGGGGGGGGGTTATTGTCATTAGACACTAGTAGTTTTAACAAGTTCAGTGAAATGTACTTCAAGAAGGTTTTGTAGTGTATAGACTATATATTTTATGGATTTTGAGGAACATTGATATATCTTATCAAAATCTTGGGAAGGAACAAAATTTTCTAACAATAAGGCTCATTGTTCAAAGATAATGAATTGTCAATGATATGCAGATGCCAAAGGAGGATTTCTCTAATGGTATTTTAAAATCATATCAATCCTCCCTCACTCCAAAAGTTTAATTTACATTTATATCAGTGAAGTGTATCATTCAAGATGCAAATTTTTTAATGATTCAAGGATTAGTATAGCTCCAAAAATGACTTCTCCGTGACATAGAGATCTAGATCATGCACGATGTGACTCCTATGGTAACACAAAGATCAATTTCACATCAATTTTGACTCCTTTGATGAGAAAAGGATCCATGTGAAACAAATTGTGTCTCCTACTCCTACAATGACACAATGATCAATATCATGCTAATAGTTACTTCTCTAGTGACACGAGGATCCCTATAACACAAAATATGATTTCTCTAGTGACAAAGAGATTAGTATCACATAATTTTGACTAATAATTGTACATGCTTACATTATCGTATGATATGTTCCAATACCAGTAAAATCAAATTATAATCTCGATTAGCATAAATTGTGTCCCTTATTTATGATTCAATAACTTTTAATATCCTCTTGTAGGAAAGTGATATTTGATATTGGTAAGTCAGTATTAGGGGGATCAAGTTCCATTTTTCTTCCTTCGAAAATTGTTTAAAATACCATTTTTATATTACTTATTATTTTTAACATTTGCAATGTTGGTTGTTTTATTTTTTTAATAAAACATTCCACTCTCCAACTTATAGGAAAGAGTAAGATAGTCATGAGCACTTAAGGTCATACACCAACAAGGCTTGAATCCATTAAATAATATACTTAATATGATGTAAACATGTCACTTATAAAAATTGAATATAGTTGGGGAGGACATCAATCATTCATCCCAACCACCTTAGATGAACCCAATTAAAATTTGCAATGTTATATTGTCATTAATTAAATTCCTATACAAAATTAATTATTATAAGATTAAAATAAATTAAAAAGTAAAATAATAATATAATTTCCACAACATGGATATCCTTGCAATCATAATAATTATGATATTAGTACAGTAACTATGAAATTTAATTTCATTTTTTCTTCTGTAGGCATTTACTGTTTATCTTTAATATTGAATACAATTCCAAGAAATTCATATTATATTAGTTTCAGTCGATTTATATCTCTAAATCACAATACATTTTATTATCATTCCAAAGTATGCAACCTTATGAAATGAAAAAATAGTAGATGTAAAATTAGATTATTTGCAATATGATCAACCTAAAATGTTTAATGCTGATTCTGGTTATGCTTAAACTTATGAGTTCAATTTCATGAAGTAAATGATAGAAAAGAGAAACCCATCATTCAATTATACCTTACCATATTCGTATGTGTTGTAAATAAGGTTGTAGTTAAGTGCTTAATCATCAAGATATGATTCTTCTACAACACTCCATTTGGTATATTTTAGAATTTGATTCAATGAATAAATATTAACTACAAAAACAGAACACGCCACATTTCATTAATCAAAAGTAAACTTTGGGAATAAATATTGGGACTATGTTGTCACCAACTTATCTCTTTACATAATTAAGGTATTTCTTATTTTGATGAATCATTGTTATGAAAAGAAAACTAGTATATGAGGTTAAAATAATCATTGCAAAAGGAAACACACTTCCATCCAATCAAATTTGATAAAGTAAATTAAAATAAAAGACTGCAATGATTTCATAGAGTGATCTTGATCTCCAAAGAATAAAAACACACTTCCATCCAATCAAATTTGATAAAGTAAATTAAAATAAAAGACTGCAATGATTTCATAGAGTGATCTTGATCTCCAAAGAATAAAAGTGGAAGATTATACTATAAGATCTTAAAAATAAACAAAACATATTACATCTAAAACTTAAAAAATAACAATCGATGTGAAATGAAATATCAAGATGTTTTATTATATTCTATCATAAGTTGGACATATACTCCAAGAGTCCCTTAGAATGAATAAGACACTTTTATTTATACATAAGATTTATTTGATAATTAAATAATAAATATTAAATACAAATCCACAAGTTTCTCATGTATTTACAACCATTTGCTAAAAACTAGCAAGTTAAAGATAGCTCTAAGATCTTTTCTAATAACTCACAACTAATCACTTCAAAAGCTCCAAGATTATTTCCATGCCTTTGATGATTAATTAATGATCCCAATTCCTTACTAAATATTCTATAATTTAGGAGGAAATTTAAATTTGGCTCTATGGATTTAGTGAAAGTGGTAAAAATCTACATTATTAGAGGGTTTGAGTGTTCCTATAATCAAGGGTCAGTTCTTATAATTACTAGCAAACTAACTTGATTTTGAAAGGTAAGGGAAAATATGTTATTTTTCTAGTGTTCGGTCATATTTTCACACAAAATGTTAAAACAAATGCATTGGAAAATACCTTGACCTAATCCCACATAACAAATTAAAATTGATTGAATACAAGGTTATGGGAAAGCGAAAAAGGATTAAAATCAAGAGAAAGGTTGTGAAAAGATGATATTTTTTTGTGCCTCAACATTTCCACAAACTAAAGATGTTTAATTTCCTCATGCCACCTTGTATATCCATACATCACATTTGTTTAAACTGGTGTGACTAGGTATTCCTCTGAGAATTGGGAAACAAACAATAAGATCATGAGCTGTAGATGAATTTTCTATGGTTGGTTCTTGTGAAACAACCATAAGTTCTATAGGAGATAATTCTTGTGTGTTAGTACTTACCTCTTGCAATTCCTTTTTCTCTTTTTTCTTACCATTGCACCGAGAAATATCATTTCCTTAATTTATGTGTAGAAAATCATTAAAATATTATTAACTTCAAAAATAAACTATGTGCATGTGTCCAAAATGCTAACCTAACAATTTATGTGGGTCAACAAATCTAAGTATGATGCCCCCTTATCATTCTTTGAGTGTGTTGTCACTTTGTTGTAAATTTTAAATCATTCATTCTCTTTTCTTGCTTAAGCACAACAAAATCAACATTTTGTCAAGCTATGGAAATCCTATAGAAGTCCAATTGAAGTTTTTCCTTGCTAGAAGATATCTCTACATTCTAGATATGCCTAATTATGGCTTATGATAGCATGAGACTAGCGTTGAAAACACTATAATATATATGTTCTTTGAGTAAGTTTGTAATTGTTGAATAAAATATTCAAACACAAATTGTTCTTATGATTATGAAAGAAATAAAGGGAAGTCACATATAAAAATATGAACACATTATGGGAATATTTTAAACCTATTTTTTCCTTGGAATTACTATTACATTAAAGGATTTATATGGAAATTATTTGAATAAGCTTTTAGGACAACAAAAAATCATCCTTAATGGGAATGTATTGGAAGATTAGAAGTGCAATATGAATTTTGTAAAATTAATCTACAATCCACAATTAAGTTATGGTATGCTATAGAAATTAGGGAACTCATATTGCAATAAAACACCATGAACAAAATATCATCACAAGATGTTAATTTTCATTGTTGTTTATGGTTGGCCATAAGTATTAAATTCGAAACCTGCCAAAACTTACCTTGTATTCCTCATAGTATTTCTAGCTAAAGATCCTAGGTGAAAGAACGCATAAGAAGCGACTATAGGTTTAAATAACAACAAATAACTCATAAATTCCAACTTAGGTGTGGGTGAATTTTGGTGAGCATTCTTTTCACCTTGATGCTCCTACTCACTCAAAATTATAAAAATTACAATTGACAAATTTCATCTTAGCAAATTAGTTTCTACACTTTATAAAAACACATTAATGGAAATTACTAATCTTCTGTACTTTCTTTGTTGTTGTAGGTGAGGCATGCAGTGACACCATACTACTGATATTATTTGCTATATTTTCTTGTGTTGGATCATCGCTTCTATGGTTTATCATAAAATTGTTGGGTTCACACCTTTTTCCTATAGACAATGATTGTAATTCATGCTAATTTATATATTTATTTTCAATATTACATATATGGCCATACATCTCTCTATACATAAGATTGTCTAAAGAGAGCATAAATTAGATTTGAGGCAATGAAAATATGCCAAATTAACTACGTGGCATACCCCTTACTTACTTATACTCAAGTTTAGAATAGAAAAGATTTGTCTACAAATGAACTCTATTACTATAAATCCGCAAATTTCATAACCACCAAAGGAATACCCATCCTACATCTTCATGATAACATTTGGCCCTCTCAAAATTGACAATGAATCTTATATTTTATAGAATAAGATGCACGTTTTATTGTTTCAAGAAATAAAATTGAATTGCATTAGCTATACATGCTAAAGAATGGAACTAAGATTTTTTCAAATTGTCAAAAAACATCAAACTATTGTTCTTGATCAATGAAGGCTGATATAACCAAAATTATATTTTAAAAGAAATTTAGAATAACTTTGGTGGTGATGGCATCTTTATCAGAAAGTAATTTTCAAATATGAGCGATCGACCATATTTTGAAAGATTAAATGAGAACCACACTAATCCATTAATATTAGAAAAAACCTCCATGTGGTAGAATTGATTTTGAAGAGGAACTTCTATGCAAACCAATAACAGATTGGGATTTGATTTTCTTGTAAAAACAGAAAACATGTTTATAAAATACATGCATAGCAATATTTTTCAGAAGGAAATCTTGCAAGGAGTGAAGGCATCATAAGAATATGAGACTTTTTAAGAAAATAGAATTTAATTGGTATGAATAACTCCCACCTCCCCACTGAATTTTTTTCCCAACCTTAGAAATTGACAAATCAAAAAGAGCATATCAGAGTAGTAAAAGGAAGCATAAAATACATCGGAAATTTTCCAAATATACTTCTTATAATATTCAATGATTTCCTAATTAAATATTGGAAAGAAAAACATACCTACACCTACCTTAGAGGTCCATAATCTCTACAACAATTATATTACATCCCAAGAGGTAGAAGGGATGATCTAATCCAAAATGGTGAGTTGAACTGAGTTGAGTGAGAAAGAATAATGTAGAACACAGATCATGTGGAGCTTGTGGCTTCATGTAACTGAGATTTAAAAACTTGTGACTTGTGATAATATGAGTGATAAACTTATAATGGAGCAACAAGCTTGGAAATTTGTGATATAAGGAGCAATGGAGCTTGGATCAAATTTTTTATTTTGCTTTTTATTTGCAAATAGTGTCTCCCATAAACTAGTTTTCAAACAAGGTTTCTGTAATTGCACCAAAGGGTTTTAAAAACAAGATATCATTATGTTGTAATGATCCTATATAGGAAATACAAGTGACAACAACAAATATTCTACGCAACAAAATACAAAAACGAAATATTCATCATGCACCCATAGAAAAACTACAAATGAAGAACTTTTGAACCATTTTATTATATTTCTGCAAGCCAAATACAATAGATAGTGGAATGGTGCACCTGGACTTGTCTCAATGGACAAGAAGGACCAAGCCCATGTAGGAAAATGGCTGAGATGAAGGCTGCCCAACTGCTGTACCAATCTGCACCACGCTACCCAGAAAACTACTGCCCTGCGGAATTTCAAATTGCTGGAAAGTGCACTAAAACTTCCCAGAAATTTATATGCTTTTAACCCTAGACTCCTTGGCCAAAAACCAGAAAAATTAAAAAGGGAATTTGGCTGGTTTTGAATTCTATTTTTCGACCCCCTTGGAGCATCACCCTAGCTATGGCTACCAAATTCGACTTGCTGGAAACTGCCAGCAAATCCCTCTGCAAACTTCTCCAAAATTTTGGGTTCACCCCTGCTATCCAACTCCTACCATCCGAGATGAACTCTTGGCCCAGATTAGCTCCTCCCAACACCATGAAATTATGTTGAGTGGTCTCTACGTTGTCCCTCTGCCTAGAAATACGAATTGCTAGTATGTTGGCTTAGCTAGCTGAAAGCTCCAGTGAAAATGCCTGCCCAATGATGCTACATGATCTCCCTAACCTCCCGATAAGCAATTAGATACCTTCTGGTCTCAAATTCCCTCTCCATGATTATTCGTTACCTAGAAATACACACTCCCCTCTCTATGATGGTTACTGATGTGTGTTGTTGCCCCGAAACCACTGAAACCTCCTATAGAATAGCCTCCCTATGGTGGGCACGAATGGTCCCGCGAGGTAGAGGTTTAATCTCCCGCTTGAGAGTGATGCAGGGTTACCCCCGCACATACCCACAATATGCATATAAATATGCATAAATCCATTGTCCCAGGAATTTAACTCACCTAAGGAGTCAAATCTTAACTATCAATGGTTAAGGCCCTTTTAACCATAGTTCGTTTGAATCGGAACTCAATCAGCCCGCCAAACCTCCTATCGGGACTTAAACTAGTCCTTAAGCCTTCGTTTATGACTTTGATTTAAAGCCTTCCATTAACCTTCTCTATCGGAACTTGAAACCACCTCACCGCCTTTATAAAACTCTTAATCACATATATATAACCTTTCCTCTTTAAACCTTGGTTAATATATATGTTTATCGCATAAATGCTTTATCGACGCTTTTCCTTATGAAACCCATTAACAAAGGAAAATTCCCACAAACATACATTTCCACCTTGGTATGGCCTCTGCACATTTATCGAGGTTGTACCTTTATCGCAATCGCCCATCAGGTTCTCCACAGTCATATTGCATACATGTCTTCATTGCCTCTTCCACTCCGATATGTGATATCAGAACATTAACATATGTTTTAGCCTTAAAACACTTTAACGAAAATACATGGAATACACAAGAAATCTGCTCCGAACATGGTTAGTGGATTTCAAATATTATATATTCACCCCTATAGATCCATCGAGTTCGCATTCCCTTTGCACTATTCCTACGATCTCCGCTTCCCCGACCTCCGACTACCGACACCTCTGATCGTCGATCGGCTTTACCGCTATCAGCATATCGCATATACGCTGACCGACCTCTTCCAATTGAGACCACTGATAATGCGATTAGAGATTAGATCTGGGCTGTCGATATGGACTCTCGATCCGATGGTCCATGATCCATCGCATTATCGCTATCACTTCCCTCTATGGTTGGAACCCTTCACCTATAAATCACCAATCCAATCAAACTTCTAGACCCGATAAGGGTTTAAGCCAACCTTCATAATATTTCAAGTCCGACACTTGATTATGACTAAGTTTTCACTCGTTTTTAGTGTAAATCAAGGTTTTCACTTGCAGCCCAAAACTATATGATTACTCCGTCGATGCGATATTCCGCTTGCTCCTTAGCGAAATCATCTGGACTGTTGATCTTCCAGATCCAATGGTTGTTGAGCGTCAATATTTCTCTTCACGCTTCTCCCTTTTTCTTAGTTTTTATGCTAAGTCTTCAAATCTTCCATGGGTTAACTCCTCTTAAAAAGGTTCGATTCCTTCACTACTTTCACTGCGACTCCCTCTTGAGCTTGATTCCTCAGTGAATTCTCACTTTTCTCCTTCTCTCCAGAGTTTCACTCTGCTTCTTCAATTGGATTCTAAGATCCCTTACGATTCCTCCAAATAGTTCTCTCCTTTACGTATTCTTCAGAACTTTGTATGCAATTCTCTATTACAGAACCTGCGAGTTCACACCATAATCAATCATAAACATGCGATTCACACACTCTGACACAGTCAAGCTTAAACTCTCTCTCTCTCTCTCTCTCCTCTCCTCTCTCTCTCTCTCTTATATATATATATATATATATATATATATATATATATATATATATATATAATATATAATATATATATATGATATAATAATATTATATATAGAGAGAAGAGAGAGAGAGAGAAACAAAGATTACATTCGAGACTACTATGTCTCGCATAGGCCCATTTTTCAATGTCAGTGGCCTCTGTTCATTATGTTCATGTAGGCTTACAAAACACCCCAATCGGTTATCTATCTACCTATCTAACCTCTCCAACCCCTGTTCATGCCTTTTAGGCTTACATTTATACAAAGGGATTCTAAAACCAATTTATGGTTTAGATCCATAATCCCTCAACAAAATCCTAAAATCTCTTTCTCATCCCTAAGGATTCTCTCAAATCCACAAAATCATGAACTACTTCCTAATTTGAGGTTTACAATCAATTCTCAATCCTCTCATCACTCAACTATCCTAAATCTCTCATGTTCTCCTACATTCGATAACATTTACAATAAAGCCTCACAAGAGTCAATTAATTCCTATTCTCATTAAAATCACTCAAAACACTAAATAATTACATTAGTTCAATACTTAGGAAACCAACTTCTTTGAAACACAAGACCCCTTATGTCTGCTAGAATACATTGATAATGTTGAGCTAGATGCTCCTGCATTAGACTCCCCATGTAAGAAAATTTATGACCACCTGGTCATAAGTGTTAAACACACGTGGGCAGCAAGAATAATATGAATGATAAATCAGGAGAGTACAATTTTTATTAACAAGAGATATACATTTATAGTACTTTATGTGACCATTGGGTTTCACATCCCAAGGTCTCTTGGACTCCTTTTTTCCATTCGGCTTCCACAATAACCCATTGAGGATTAGGTCTCCAACATTCCCCCCCTTAATCTGAAGGGTTATGTATGAGTCCAAGAAGAGAGCTGAAATACAAAATGTGCAAAAATGCATGGCAACACTAGGCTGAATGTGCTCTCTGAATGTTGTATATAGGGCGGTGGTTTAAGGATGACCACCAACACTGGAACGCTTAGTGCAGTTCCCGAAACTCTTCCAAAACTGGCAAGAAGCTGAAGTCTTCTGCTAGAGGAAGTGCTCCTATTGTTTTGAAGAAGGAAACCTTCAACCAATAAAGGGAGGTCTCACCCTGCATAAAAGGGAGAACTTCAACCTGAAAAAGGGAAGTCTCAACCTGTGATGGTTTAAGGATGACCAACAACTCTGGAATGCTTGATGCAATTCCTGGAACTCTTCCAAAACTGGCAAGCTGGAGTCTTCTGCTAGAGGAAGTGTTCTCAATTTTGTTCCTGGAATTCTTCCAAAACTAGCAAGAAGCTGAAGTATTCTGCTAGAGGAAGTGTCCCAAATTGCCAACTAAAGGCATGTTCATGGGAATCTTAGTCTCTGGCTACAACTCTGAAACTAGTGTGGCAGGTTGTGGCTCAGGCTCGCTTGATGTGGCTTTGAAGCTTGTAGATGGCCATCATTTCCCCCCCTGTCAGATACAAGGTGAGAGGATGGAGAAAACTCAACTGCAAGATTGTTCAATACTCTAGAACAAGTTCTGACATGTGTTTGGAATATCTTCTTGGCTGTTGATGCCCATTGCCAAGAAGCGATCCATCCTAGATGAATCTTTGTTCTTGCAGGACGTTTGTTTCTGAAGCATCTGTGTGAAGAATGACTGGTTTTATGACAATGATTACATGGATGAAGATCAAAACAGTGATCTTTCAGATGGCCAACTCGGTCACAGTGTTGGCATTTCACAATCTATTGTAGTTGTTGTTGTGGTGGAAGAGGAATAGAATCTGGAACAGCTGAAGCTGAACTGTCTTGAGGAGCAAGTGAATTGTCATGAATGAATCCAACACTCTGAAAGTGAATGGGCTTTGAGTAGTCTGGAATATGAAAGGACAAGTCCTTGTCATATCCAAGACCGATTCTATGCTTGTTGTGGACAAGCTGTTCCCAAGGTCTGATGATGGGCTTGGGAAGTGCAGACTGAGTTTCTGCATCTGCATGTACAACTGCTGCTTTATTTGAATGAACTGTAACATTATTGACTTGTTGCTGATGGGTGGTTGTCTCAATGCTCTGAACAAAAACAGGTTCATAATGATGTCTATTTTGATGTAGCTCTTCTTGCTATAGCTGTGATTCAAGCTGCAAAAAATCAATATTTTCATGTACATCTTGTAAACAACTATGAATATCGGTGAGAAAATCCTTGCTGATTTTGACTGTATTATCCATAGTAGAGAGTATTAGATTGTCCACTAACTCTAATATTGCACCAATTGGAGCCATTTTTAACCTCAAAAATAGTAAAATAATAAGGAAAAGATGGACACCAATTGCTCTTTTATATAAACTTATGGCAACAACTTCAAATCAATCAGATTGCAATAGATTCAACACACAAAGAATGGTGATATCCAGAAAACAGACTCCTCATTCAAAAATGAATTTTCTTCAATTCACCTGAGAATTTAACTTCCAACAAAGCTACAAGCAATTTAGGCCTCAAAAAGATATTTTCCAGTACCAGCCTTGAATCCAAGGGAACTTGTCTTGGGAACTTGATATGAATAACCTTTAAGAAAATACACCAATTCGATCTACAAAGGATAGTCTTGGCTTGAAACAATTTCCACTGAACTCCTAAATAATGCCAAATTGCTGCAACTTTAAAGAATATAAACAGTCCCCAATTCTTATGAACATTGAACTCTGTTATTCCCAAAAATCCCCAGCATAATCACTTTCAAAGCAGAAATGATGGCTATCAAAAGGCAATACCCTTGTGGATTATCTTCCTTTCGAATGCAAGTATCGAAATTAATAAAATAATTATTTGAAGTACCTACACCAACACTTCTTCAGATATATCCAAGTCAGGAGACAAACGAACTGCTGAAGATTCACACACCTTCTTGCTCAATTGGTTGGAAAGATTCCCTCGATATAAAAATTTACGATATTCCTTTAAGTTTATTGTCTCAAGCATCAAAATTATGAATACTTCCTTTATTCATACCCATGTCTTAATTCCCTCATTATTTAATCACCAAAATTCACATGTGTTTATACACATCATCCCAAATTACAATCTGCATTTCCAATCCCCGTTTACATGCTTTCATATCAAATAAACATCATTCTGTCCAAAGTCCAATCTTGTACATGCGCCCGTTTGAATCAATCTCTGGACTGCGCCTTCTGGCTCATTATTTCTGCACCAAATATTAAAAATGTGCCTTTTCCCAATCTCTCCTTATTCAAACTCACAACACGCATTATCAACTCAACATTCAACGCTATCATACATTGAATTCTCCAGCGCTTAATGTTCTGAATTCTCACAACAGCCCTTCAAAAATTCAACACTTTGCTAGACTCCACGAAACTCAGTTCAATACCATATGAATGATGTAATGGATGCAGCTCGCTTCTTTGGAGGCATAGATCCATCTAAACAGACAAACTTGAAGCCTGACTTTTCCAAAGGTTCTTGCAAGAGATCCAACATTTTTTCAAAATTGTGAAAATACAACAGATTTTGTAGTTGGATCATGATCCTGAGACTCTTTCAATAGAGCTATTAATGCATTAATTTTTGAACCAGTTTTGGCTACTTTTTCTGATGTAAATTCATTCTCGTCAGCAACCTTTGGTGAACTAAAAAGATCAGATGTTGTAAGCTGCTTACGACATAATGGACACTGTGGCTTTAGATGTTTCAATGTCTTCTCAATGCACTTCTTACAGAACACATGTGAATAGATGGTTATGATAGCCTCTGATGGTGGTGATAAACATACTGGACAGTCAAAGTCATCTCCAGCTTATAAAACTGAAAGTAATTTCTTCAGAAAATTGGGATCGCCTAAAGCATCTTCTAATTTGAAAGACGAAAACAACGACTCCACATCAGATGGGCACAACGACGCATCATCACAAATTTGACGTGGACGTAGAATTATCTGAAGGATAGAAGAATAATTATTTAGCACGGTGCCTGAATTAACAAAGTTTTGAACCACTTTTCTGCCTTCTGTTTCTACATTATTGTAGAGTTCACGCTCCTCATGAGACAGTTCTACTGGATGGATCTGCACATATTTAGGTGGAGAAAACTCGATTCCAAATTAAGAGAGCCATGGAATCCATGGTTTTTTAGTGAGTAAACCCACAACGTTAATACTCAAACGCATTCAACTACCACAGCGTTTCAAACGCATTCAATTACCATTCAACAGTGCATTCATTCAACATCATTAATATTCAAAAAACCATTCAATAAACCAAACGTTGATACCACTGGACAGCGTTACGCATACCATTCAATATCGATCCATAACGCATTCAAACTTCGAACATAACACATTCAACAGGAGCTGGACCTTCATCAATGGTGGTGTGTCAGCCTCAGTGCTAAAACAGGAAAAGACGGTGCTATAAAAATTGACAGTATGGATAGATGTGCAGCGCTGGCAGAGGTAGGTTATTTCAGGTCTGAGGGGAATAAGGCAGAGTCAGAGGTCAGGTAACGTAGAACTGACATATATATAGAGACCACAAAACAAGTGGCTCAAATTGGAGCAAGACCAGCAATCGTCTGCTCTGATACCATGTTAAACACACTTGGGCAGCAAGAACAATATGAATGATAAATCAGGAGAGTACAATTTTTATTAACAAGAGATATACATTTATAGTACATTACGTGACCATTGGGTTTCACATCCCAAGGTCTCTTGGACTCCTTTTGTCCATTCGGCTTCCACACTAACCCATTGAGGATTAGGTGTCCAACAATAAGTCTAGATAATTGTTTCCTCCTGGATCCCAGACTTTATTTTCTAATCAGTCCTTGCTTGTCAATCATTCTATTGTTGCTATTATCTGTTGCTATTCTCCAGGTCTCCATAGCTTATGCTGTAATGCTCCACTTGCCCTGCTCTCATAGTCTGCTACTGTCTTCCTCTTGTTATCACTCGTCTTCTTCCTTGTTGTTATCTTCTTCTAAGACACTTTCATCATTAACCTTCTTATCAGTTCAATCTCTTTGTCCAGTATATCCTCTTTCTGTTGATTGTTTTCATCTCTTGATTGCTGAACTCTTATTCTTGCTTGTCCTTCATTTATTCAGATCACCTCCCTTTCATCCTTACCCTCTTCTTTACTGCTGGTTTGCACCTTTTTTGCTGCAGCTATATTGGCTTTCATAACAATTCCCTGCTTTTGTTTTCTGCACTTGTCAACTTCTTCTTGATTATTATTTATGACAACTGTTTTCTCTCCTTGTTCAGCAATTTATCCTGAACATTTATCCTCTTCTCTTCTAACTTCTTCCTTTGAAAGTCTAATTCCCTATATATCTCAATTATTTTACTTGGGGTGAACTTTGGAAATTTTACACAATCTCCCATTGCTTCATTTGCTATTGATCCATCATCACATGGTCCTTCTTCCTCTGCTAAATCTTTCTTAACATCTTTCAGTAGATGTTCTTCCTCTTCTTCTTTCATTTGGCTATCCACCTATGCCAAATATGTTCTAGCTTCTGCAACAACATCTTCAATTATAAGACAATCATTATAATAAAAAATATAAGGCCTTTGTACCTCTTCTTTCTTTGGCAACACTACAGTATGTTGCTCTGATTTCTTTGTCAATTCCTCTGCCAGCACATCGGTATGCTGATTCAAACTCGAAGGACTCTTGAGACTGTCAGCTAATCCCTTTTCCCCATCATCTGTTTCAATGATGTCTTTCAACACTTTTCCACTATAGTGAACTGATTCTTTTACAGTCTCCTTGTCATATTCTGCTTCAAAATTTTCATCTTCTGGAAGGTATTCTTTCACATCTTTGATAACTTTAAAACATTGTCTATCTTCTTCCAAACCTGCAATCATACATAAATCATTAGTTTTAAAAATACAAGACCTTCTGGTCTCACTTGATGCTTCAGTCATCAAGTGTTCTGGCTGCTTCGAATCATTCATATGATCCAACTCCTCTAGCTCTTCATCACTTTCAAAAAGTAATGGTCCACTTTCTGGTTCACATATTGAAACTTCAACATCTTCTTCAACTTCTTCCTTTTATTGTAGCTCAACTCTTGCTAGCTTCTCTGTCTTCAATTTGGCATCTAAAATTTGTTCAAGTTCCCTTAGCTCCTTTATTAACTGCATATTCACTTGATGATTCCTCTTCTCTTGTAGCCTCTGCCACTTCACTTTATTCCTCATGACATAACCATGTCTTTGGTCTGCTTCATTTCTTTGCAACATCTCCATTAACACTTCAAGTTGAACTGCTATCTCAACCTTCTCCCTCTCATATTCCTCTTTGCTTAACTGTCTCTATATGCCATTTGCCTTGGAATCCTTCTCCTTTTGTCCTCTGCTATGATCTCTTTCAGAATCTCTGTTATGACTGTCACTAGTCATCATCCTCTCCATCTCTATGAGTTTCTCACTCACTTCACTATGAATTGCACTAAAGCCTCTTCAACAGCATGTCCTCCCTGTTGCCACTTACCTCACCAAGCTCTCCTCACTCAGTCTTTTGGCAAGCCATTGGTTCTCTATCTCTGGAACCTCCTTTGAGCAATTCTCTTTGCTCCTTCTAGGCTTCAACTCATTTGCATCTTCTAAGAACACATAATTGTCCTCTTTATCCAATCTCTGTTGGAATTCCTCAAGGTTCTGCCACATTTTGCTTTCACTTGGAAACTGTTACCAGCTTCCTTTATCTCTTAGCAATTCTACCCACATCCCTTGTGGAATTTCCTTTTGGGAGTTGCGATAATACTTTTGCTTCAATGCAAAGACTACAACTTTTCAATCTTCAAATCCAATTAAAATAAAACCATATCATCTTACCTTCAAGATCTCTGCCTCATCTTGTCCTCCCATTCACCTACACTTTTGAATGGACTATCCTTCCCACTAGCCTTCAGCTGTATCTTCAAACTCTGTTACTTCAAAAACTTACAAACATCCCTCTGAAAGTTTAACTACTATAATCTTGTTATAAACTTTCACTCATTTAATATCTGCTAATGATTAGGCAAATTTGCATACCTTCACCTACCTTCAAGATCTCACCATTCCTGCAAATCTGTTTCAGCAAATCTTTATGCTTCCACTACACAAATTCTCAATATTCAGCTACTGTCAATTAGATTTAGAATCTAATTCTTTCTTCCAATCCTCCAGATTTATCTCGGAAGCTTAACTATCAGCAACAATTTCTACTTAATTCTTACTCACCTGCCTCTAAGAACTTAACTGTTCTTCTCCATTCTCCCAACTGTACTCTTGTTTCTTAACTGTCAGATTAGAATCTGATCTCCCTTGCCTGCATACACATTTTTCCAAATATATCTTTTCTAAATTCCTCTAAAGAATCTTTCATACACAATTGCTTTGTTATGTCTTATACCAAGTGACTCATTTATAATTAAGCTGTGATACCAAAATGATGTAGGATTACCCCCGCACATACCCACATTATGCATATAAATATGCATAAATCCATTATCCCAGGAATTTAACTCACCTAAGGAGTCAAATATTTAACTATCAATGGTTAAGGCCCTTTTAACCACAATTCCTTTGAATCGTAACTCAATCACCCTGCCAAACCTCCTATCGGGACTTAAACTAGTGCTCAAGCCTTCGTTTATGACTTTGATTTAAAGCCTTCCATTAACCTTCTCTATCAGAACTTGAAACCACCTCACCACCTTTATAAAACCCTTAATCACATATATATATAACCTTTCCTCTTTAGACCTTGGTTAATATATATGTTTATCACATAAATGCTTTATCAACGTTTTTCCTTATAAAACCCATTAACAAAGGAAAATGCCCGCAAACATACCTTTCCACCTTGGTACAGCCTCTGCACATTTATCGAGGTTGTACCTTTATCGCAATCGCCCATGGGTTCTCCACGGGTCATATTATATACATGTCTTCATCGCCTCTTCCGCTCTGTGCGATATCAGAATGTTAACGTATGTTTTAGCCTTAAAACACTTTAACACAAATACATGGAATACATATGAAATCTGCTTCGAACATGGTTAGTGGATTTCAAATATTATATATTCACCCCTATAGATCCATTGGGTTTGCATTCCCTTTGCATTATTCCTCCAATCTCCGCTTCCTCGACCTCTGACTACTGACACCTCCGATCGCCGATCAGCTTTATCACTATCTGCGTATTGCATATACGTTGACTAACCTCTTCCACTTGAAACTACCGATAATGTGATTAGCGATTAGATTTGGGCCATCGATTTGGACTCTCGATCCGATGGTCCAAGATCCATCGCATTATCGATATCGCTCCCCTCTATGGTCGGAACCCTTCACCTATAAATCACCGATCCGATCAAACTTCTGGAATCGATAAGGGTTTAGGCCAATCTTCATAATATTTCAAGTCTGGCACTTGATTACGACTAAGTTTTCACTCGTTTTTAGTGTCAAACAAGGTTTTCACTTGTGGCCCAAAACTACACGATTACTTCGCTAATGCAATATTCTGCTTGCTCCTCAGTGAAATCATCTGGACCATTGATCTTCCAGATCCAACGGTCGCTGAGCATCGATATTTCCCTTCACTCTTCTCCCCTTTTCTTAGTTTTTATGCTAAGTCTTCAAATCTTCCATGGGTTAACTCCTCTTCAAAAGGTTCAATTCCTTCACTATTTTCACCGCGACTCCCTCCTGAGCTTGATTCCTCAGCAAATTCTCACTTCATTCCTTCTCTCCAAAGTTTCACTCTGCTTCTTCAATTAGATTCTAAGATCCCTTACGATTCCTCCAAATCGTTCTCTCCTCTATGTATTCTTCAAAACTATGTTTGCAATTCTCTGTTATAGAACCTACGAGTTCACACCATAATCAATCATAAACATGCGATTCACACACTCTGACACAGTCAAGCATAAACTCTGTATATATATATATATATATATATATATATAAACAAAGATTACATTTGAGACTACTATGTCTCGCATAGGCCTATTTTTCAATGTCAGTGGCCTCTGTTCATTATGTGCTTGTAGGCTTACAAAATACCCCAATCGGTTATCTGTCTACCTGTCTAACCTCTCCAACCCCTCTTCATGCCTTTTAGGTTTACATTTATACAAAGGGATTCTAAAACCAATTTCTAGTTTAGATCCATAAATCCCTCAACAAAATCCTAAAATCTCTTTCTCATCCCTAAGGATTCTCTCAAATCCACAAAATCATGAACTACTTCCTAATTTGAGGTTTACAATCAATTCTCAATCCTCTCATCACTCAACTATCCTAAATCTCTCATGTTCTCCTACATTCGAGAACATTTACAATAAAGCCTCACAATATTCAATTAATTCCTATTCTCATTAAAATCACTCAAAACACTAAATAATTACATTAATTCAATACTTTGGAAACCAACTTCTTTGAAACACAAGACCCCCTATGTCTACTAGAATACATTGATAATGTTGAGTTGGATGCTCCTGCATTAGAGAGACTCATGGCTAAACATATAATAGACTTGCTAAACAACAAAGTGTATAGATGAGTGTTTGTTTACAAATATCAAAGATACCAAATAGAGGCCTCCAAGATCTATTTATAATTACTAGTCCTCTCGCTTGGTGGTCCCCACCTTCCACTAATGAAATATTACTTTACCGTCATTCTTCATTAAAATAATAATTTCCACTTTTCTCCCACAAAATAATATTTTCTCCTTTTTATTTAATATCACCAAAAATTGGCAAAGCTCCTTAGTGAATTTTTCACTCACAAAAATTGGTAACATTACATATGCTCGAGGAATCCTCACCAAAAATATGTTTTTCAAGAACTCTAAGATCTTACGGCACCTGAGGCACATTTTCACCACTAAATTTTATTTGAGGAAAATTATAGTATAATAAGGTAACATAGCTTTGTAAGGATTGGGTAGAGTAGGAATGTAAAGAAATATTGTGAAGAAAAGTAGATTGAAGATATGATGTGGTAGAAGTAGTGTTATGAAAGAGATTTTGATTTAAGATTACAACATAAATGAGGGAATGTCATTTTACTAAGTACGTATTTTTTTTTTGAACTAGGAGTAAATCATGTGCATACCATAATAAAATAGTAGCATGAATAATATAGGTCATCACTCACATCGGTATGTTAGCATGCAAACTCTAAATTTCCTTTTATAGCAATTTTTTATTCCATACACCTCAAGTTTTTAACCTCTATTATGATACCACTTTGTAACATGCCCAACCACCTAACTACCATATATTACTTCTCTACTCCACCTTTGATACCATGAATTATGAATATTTTTAGACTTATGATAAATATCTCTAATACAACTATATTTTATACCCACTACAACCCAACGTCCACCCAAATATCTCATATAACTATTATTTAATATAACCTAATTACCATATTTATCCCAAATATGTCATATAGGTACCCATGGTATCTTATTTAATTTTTGTTATGCATACCTAATGCATTCTACCATGCAATAACATATTCTCAACCATAATGGCATAATGAAATATGCAGACACACTTATAAATTACAATAAAATCTTAACATATGGAATTGCACACTATAAGCATATATCACATAATAAGAAACACTTTCTTTTAAATGAAGCACCAATTAGATATAGACCTAAAATATTTCTCCCATCCATAAACCACATTGTCCATAATCTCTTATTAGCGGGTCAGACATGAGTTGAAGCTATGACTCCACTAGGGAAAAAGGCTTCCTAGAGTCATGTAAGTTAGACATATGACACTAACAAGATAACATGACGAAATACCAAACTCCAACAACCTCCAAATTACAGTTTGTTATCCCCCACCAACTTGCACAACCCAAGGTAGTGCATCCACTTCTTTGCACCCATAGCCCCTTAGGATATGTCACTACATTTCTAGGATTCCAACACAGATCGGTCAGGGAGTCTTTGAACCTTGTGGCTCTAGGCATTCCAACTACCCTAAAGAGACTCTAGGTACCTTGCAAGCCCCACACTATTGAAAATTTTCTCTACACTTCTTGATCTAGGAATCTAGGTTAACCCAAGGAAAACCAAGGAGAAATGTACACCTAGATCCACTTAAGATCCAATTGTAATAGTATCACAGTAATGTAAGTCTCCATCTCTCCTTAGAGAAATTTTCATGGTCACAGTGGTCACACTCCATGAGAATGATGGAAGGAATGATCTAGAATGATGGAAATTACAATAAAATCCCCCTTTTTATATGCATGTTCCCTTTTTCATGGTGACACTTGAAAAATCCCTTTTTCCCACTTTAGGATTGTTGACACCTAATCTTTGGGATTAGGAATTCTATGTACATATTGTAAATAGAAAAAATAAAAGAAATTAGAAAATGAAGATACATTGGGAGATAAAACTGAATAGTCTCCCTCACCTTGTATATATTCATATTGTATCTTAATGAAAATGTAGCAATTTCATTTAGAGTTACTCTTAGCCTGAACAGGGAAAATTTTAAGGATGGAAAACTATCTTGAAGTTTAAAAATATTAGCGAATCTCACTATTCCCTAATATACAAACTATAAAATGTTTATTTATGTGTTTCTAAACTTATTCAAATTTATAATGATTTTATATATACTCTCTATATAATATTGGCGATTTTTAAAGTAAAATAATTTTATATTGTAAAATTTAGGTGAAATTGGCAAATTGTTTTTCTGGAAAAACCATGGAAAATTAACCCACCTGCAAATATTAGCCCATAAAATTTTCCATGGGCCTAACATGGTATCAAAGATAACTCCAAAATTAGCCTTTTGTGATGTAGCTCCTACAAAACTCTGTCATTATTCTCTGCTATGTATTGTCCCTCTACTATATTTTGTTTTATTCTTATTCTTTGCAAATTTTGGAACACCTCGTTTGATTAAATGTTGCGTTGAGCTCCTTTTGAAGACGATGTAATGGTCTACGTTGAAGGTTTTTTATGGTTGTATTATATGGTTGGCGTATTGTAGTTTGCGTTAATTAATTTTGGAGGGCCAATATATGTTGGGAAGTGAATGTGTTGTGATGGGAATTGGGTATGTATGTGTGCCTTCTGGGATTGAGAGCTTTCAAACCTGTTACTCGAACCTAAGGTACCCAAGTGTTGGAGCTAATGCCCTAAACTATTGTGTGTTGAATTTCATATGCATGGTTTAGTGGTAGTGTTAACTAGTATGTTCGTTTATAATGTGTTGAATGCATGCACTATTCAGGTTATATGAATGTGTTGGATGCATATGGAATTCATTTATGAGTATGGTAAGCATATAGTATAACGATGAATGTTGAATGAATTATGTCATTGCTAGTTGAAAAGTTGTAATTGAATGGTTGTTAAATAAATTGTTGGTTAATAGTTTTAAACCTTATATATTCTTATAACATGACATATGTTGATTCATATATATATTAGAGAATTAGCATAATATATATTATAATATTATATATATATATATATTATAGTAATAATAATATATATATATATATTAGATTGAGACACATAAAGTGTAGACATAAAGAGTATGACTAGAGTAATGAATATCACATATAGTAGTGTATTATATGGTGGTGTGACATGATATATAAGGAGTGGTGACATATATTAAATTATTATTGTGAAGCTTTTCCATCCTTATAATTAAATCAATCTTTTATCTAATAAAATATATTAAGAAAGGTTGTGATTTTGAATAAAAAATAGATTGATGATGTATTCACTCATATCCATAGTAGGAGTAGTTTTCACTAGAAAAGAGAACTATCATGAGTGGTCTAGGAAGATAAAACACACCCTTATTTTCAGTGAGTTGTGGAAAGGAATTTGTGAAGGAGAAGAAGACAATGCACTTGAGAAGCCCATTTTTGATAAGGAGATTGTCGTATGGGAAAACATGAACAACAAGGCCCAATGCCTTGATTGCAGCATATATAAATAAAGAGAGGAGTCAACATATTTCGCCATTTTCAAATTCATTTGAAGATTTAAATAAGTTGAAGGAATTGTATGACTCACACTCTGAACTTGAAGTTGTTCAATTGATGATCAAGTTGTTCACTCTGAAGCTGAAAAATATTGACCCTCTTGCCTTATCATTAGAAATAAGATCCATTAAACATGACATAAAGGCCACTGTTGTTGAAATATATGTTTCTTTCACATCCTATATCAAGGCATTGTATCCCACTTATTCACATAAGCTTGAGACATTGCAAGCCAGTGGTAAACTTAAGGACATTTCCTTTGACTCCATTGAGAAGAAGTTTGCTTAAAGAGAGAAGGGTTTTGGGAAGAATAGAGCTCCTGAGTCTTCTGAAGAAGATATGTGCCTTACATAGAAAGAGAAGAATCATGCACAAGATTCTTCAAGAGGAAGAGGGAGACGAAGGAAGAATTTTAGAGGTAAGGGGGAAGGTATTTCCAAGGAGAAGTTTCTTATCTTCATTTCATATCATGTAACAACGATGGATGTGATGCTTCCACATGTAAGTTTTCTTGGGATAGAATTGAGTAGGAAATAAATGAAGGAAAATATAAAACACTTGACAAAGGGAAAGGAAAAGCACCCGAGTCCACTCATCATGTTGTGGCACATTGCAACATTGGAGTAAATGAAGGCTTATTCAATGCTTCACTTGCTTCATGGAAAGATGCTTGGTTTCTTGATTCAGGAGCAACTTACCACATGTCTTTTAGAAGATATTTCTTTGAAGAATTAAGTGAAAATGTTGATGGAGCAATATGCTTTGCAAACAAGTCATAACTCAAGCCATTAGGGCTTGGCATCTTCAGGATCAAACTGCTTCGACCTCCATATTTTCTTCGACATGATGTTATATACCTCCTGGAGTTGAGGAGAAACTTGATGTCTTTGATCAACATCTGCCAACAAGGACACTCCATTCAAATATTTGATGGTAAGGTTGAGGTAGGAAAAACATTAAATTACTCACTTGTCATGACTGGGATAGAAGTAGAAATACTTTTGAAGCTACAAGGAACCTCTGCTCGTGTATAGAACTTTTCATATAGTTCTCACTATGATGAAGGTACATTTCCATTATGTCTTTTATCCCATGCTAGATTTGGACACTTGAACTATGATAGCCTCCATTTGTTGAAGAAAAATGGTGTTACTAGTTTGCCTACAATTCCTAGGAAACTTAAGCAATGTGATGCTTGTATCTTAGTAAAGCACAACAAACAATATTTGCATGATTCTCATTCCAGAGCACATAGAAATATTGAACTCATTCATTATGATTTGTATGGCCCAATGTCTGTTCCTTCCGAAAATGGTAATAAATATAGGATAACATTTATTGATGACTACAACAGAATATGTTGGGTTTATTTATTAAAGAAGAAATATGAAGCATTTGAAACATTTTAGAAATTTCATGCATGGATTCAAAATGATGCACAATCTCATATAGGCTCTATTCATACTAATAATGGAAAAGAACACACTTCAATTGAATTTGAAAACTCCCTTCACCAACATGGGATCAAACATCAAACAATCGTGCCCTATAATCCCCAACAGAATGAAGTAGTTGAAAGAATGAACAAGACAATCTTAAATATGGTATGTTCCATGATGTTTTTCAAGAATGTTAAACTAATGTTTTGGGTTGATCCATTTCTATGTGTTGTGTATATAAAGAATAGGTTTCCATCTCATAATATAAAAAACAAGACTCCCTATGAAATGTGGTATGGTCGCATTCCTTCGATGTGGCATCTCATGTTTTTTGGTTCCACTTGTTATGCCTCGATACCTAAGCAATAAATAAGAAAACTCAGTGCAGGGAGTCACAAATGCATCTTCTTGGGGTACTTAAATACCTCCAAAGAATACTCTCTCTATGATGAAGTGAATATGAAGTTTATAATATCTAGAGATGTGATATTTCCTTAATCTTCCAAGACTGACAATGTTATTGAGAAACATATTGATCGCTTGGATAGATTCAGACATGCAAAGTCTTTTCAAGAGTTTTATAATGATATTCCACATCTTCAAGGGGGGATCCCTATACTGTATCAATCTATGGAATCTCCTTCTAAAGTACTCTCTCTCTCACATGAAGCTCTAACCACCAACGACACTTTGAGTGATGTGATTGACAGAATTAGGAGACTAAATCTTGATTCAACCCCACCTCATTCAACCAAGTAGACTGGGCCATATCATAAAGGTCCTCCAAAATGGATAACATGGACACTTGAAAGCGTTAATCCCGATGAGGTTGGAAAGACAAGAATAAGAATCTTTGTTAGAAAAAATGGAGGTGATGTAGATGATCCCGATTCACCCGTTGATATGGATGTTTCATATGTTTATGAACTAAATTTGTCTACATGTTTTGAATCAACTTTCTTCAAAGAAGGCACTTCTCATGATGAATGGAAAGAAGCGATGCAAAAATAATATGATTTTTTGATAAAGAATGGCACCTGGAAGTTGGTTGATCCTCTGATGGGAACCAAACCAATATCTTTCAAGTGGGTCTTCAAAAACAAGTATAAAATTAGATGGCTCACTTGACAAGCACAAGGTCAGGCTTGTGGAAAAAGGTTTTTCACAGAAGGTAGGGTCAACTATGAGGATAAATTTTCTCCCACAACAAAATGGGATACCATCCACACACTCTTTGCCTTGACAACTCAGAACAGTTGGAAAGTTCATCAAATGGATGTAAAAACTGCTTTCTTGAATGGAGATCTCAAAGAGAAGCTTTTTATGTCCCAGCCAAAAGGATTTGTTGTGAAGGGTTAGGAACATAAAGTATGCAAGCTTATAAAATCCTTGTCTACTCTCACGCAAGCACTACAAGCTCGGTACGAGAAATTGACTGAGCATCTTCTGGAACTCAATTTCAAACATTATGATCTTAATGATTCAACTTTGTTTGTTGAGAAAGTTGGAAAAATAGTTTTATATCATGTGGTGTTTGTAGATGGTCTTTTGATGATGGGGAACAATGAGAACTGCATTGCATCCATAAAAAAATAACTGAGGAAAGGTTTTGAAATGATAGATTTGGGATATGTTCACTACTATCTTGGTATTGAAGTAACTCAACATCCAAAGTTTATATTCCTCTCTCAGAATAAGTACATTGGAGATCTGTTGAAAAATTTTGGCATGGCTGAGTGCAATCCTTTGACTACTCCAATGGAAAATTATTTAAAGCTCACATCTACTAAAGGAAAAGAATTTGAGGATGCAGCAAAGTACAAACAACTCGTAGGAAGTATCAACTACCTAGATACTAACAGACTAGACATTTCATTTTTTGTTGGAATCCTCTCCAGGTTTAGGAAAAAGGCTTGTAAGGGTCATTGGTATACTATAAAAAGAGTTCTAAATTACTTGAAGGGAACTCAAGACTTTGTACTCAAGTATACACAAGTGGGTGACTTTAGCTTGATTGGATACTCTGATTCAAATTATTGTGGAGATAAATAAAATGGAGTGTTGATGCAGGAGCATCCAGCTAAGGGCACCATGACCGGGTGTTGGTCTTTGCCAAGGTGGAAAGTTTATTAGTGTTTGGTTTCTTTATGTTTAATTATTCAAAGCAGAATGTAGGGACTTGTTGTTTTCTTTTTAATTTCATGATTAGTTAGGGAACAATACAGTTAGTTAGGGTTACTGTCACAATTGTCTGTCTTTTAGTGAGTAATTATCTCATAACCATTTCTTCCATTTTAGAAAAAAAAGACAATCATGTCAAATGTAAAATCTTGTAGTGCAAGAAGAATTGAATGAATTAACAGTTAAGTAACTAATAGAATAAACAACTGAAAAGTAACTATGCATAGTTCAGATAACTGTGGACAAACAAGTACAAATACAAAATGTAAATCATTCTGAGGGGTTCAGCATAAGAGAACAGTATTAGAAGACAAAGAATATAATTTTCTTTCATTCAAGTCTATCAGTAACAGTCGTTGAAACGTTTATCTACTTTTTTCCTAATCATTAAAACAACCAGAATAGCAGATACATTGCATGCACATTCTTTCATTTATTTTCTCATAAAGAACAAAACGTAGATAACAAGAATTGTACACGAGGTTCCAATACGAAGGCCAGTAAACAACAAATTGAGACCACGACTGAAAATTCAAGTGCATTTCAAATAGTTCGAGCGAGAGCGAGTATGTAAATGCTGGGTAACAAAAGCCAGGACAGAGGTAACAAGCATAAACCAATATATTGTGAATTCTTTTCATTCCAGAAGAAAATAAATAAATAAATAAATAATATTTGTATACATATGATAGAGTTCGAGGATAACCCAACGAACAACTAAAGAGCCAAACGAACCAATAGAACCCTAGACAAGGCTTTCGGACAATCTTCAAATAGTCTCTTATAATCATTTTATAATTACAAACTTTGCAGAATCAAACAAGGGTTTTGCCAAATAACCCAAGTCACATAGCGGCGACAGAGGCGTATGAGAAAACAAGTACTGGGACTTAAACCAACCTAAATGATAGAGACTAACCATAAAAACAAGTTGAAACAGTGGCAGAGCCTACCAGGACAGGACCGTGGCATTCATACCAAGCACGCCAAAGAGCAAACCCCAACCTACAAAATCAAAACAGGGCAAGACTGTTAGCCCAATTGTCAACGGAGGAAAGCAAACGAAGGGTAGAGAACTATTTACTTAGTGAGGGAAGAAATTACCTGGAGGTTAGCGACGCGAGAAGAAAGCAAATCCAGTGAGCCACAATCCACGGTGATGACCTGAGACGGAGGAGAAATCATTGTTAGAATCAGAGAAAGATGAGGAGGAAGATAAATCATGGAGGAATAATTTACCTGGAGCAAAATTGCGGGTAGGAGGAAGCCACCATGGATGTGACCTGTGGCATGCCCACCATCTCAAATCTAACCAGCAGGATGACCATAGTAATATAATAACAATGGAACAATTACAAGTTAAGCAACCGAATAGAACATACTGTAGCCATTCTCTTACGCAATCGAGCAGAACCATCACCTTGTGCTTAAGGAACCAAGTCCATAATTCACCAAGACAAATGTAGGTGCCATACTCACAGATAGCATAGTCCATAGTCGACGCACGCAGAGTCGTGGCTTAACACCACACATTTGCAGCATGAAAGTTTTCAGACCAAACCCTCAGCATAGCTGAGTCGCAGGACAAAAATGAAAGAGTAATAATCGAAGGTAGGGTTTTGGAATAAACCAAGGAGCGGGAAAACGAAAACCAAGGCAAGGAGCGCTAATGCAGTAACATTAAAGACTATCATAAATGCCACCCAAACAAATTCCAAAATCATCCGAAGATTAATCGCTAATCACAACTACTAAGTCCAAAAAAATCAATGCTTAATCATTTAATTAGTGATTAGTGTGATATTGTGTTGTTTATCATAATTGTTGTGCGGAACTACGTGCTGGTCCTAGCATAGTGGTATCAGAGCAAGATTTAGTGTTTTCTTGAGGAATGGAAGTTGGCCGACGAGGACGTGGAAGAGGTTCTCAGAGAGCAGCAAATGAAGGATTGCGAAGAGGAGATCAGGATCCTTACTGCCCATTTGGAGGCAGTTGAAGCAGGAAGGAGAAGGGATCCAAAGGTAGGTGATGACAGCGAAGAAGAAGCCGTAGTGAAAATAGATGGATTGGATGAAGAAGGGCCAGAAATGAGACTGCTGAGGTCAGTCCTATTGGTGAGCAGCAAGCCTAAACAAGAAATACCAAATTATGATGGCAGCTTGTCCACAGAGGTTCTATTGGACTGGATCAGCGACCTGGATAAGTATTTCGAGTGTGACGAGATAAGTGAAGATCAAAGAGTTAAGTTCGCTACAACAAAGCTGAAGGGACACGCAGCCCTGTGGTGGGACAGTGTCCAAACAGAGAGAAGGAGGTTGAACAAGTTGCCAATCAAGAAATGGTCAAGGATGGTGGCCAAGTTGAAAGGCAGATTTCTGCCTAAGGATTATCAGAGTGCACTGCATCGGCAAGTGCAGAATCTGAAACAGAGAGGGATGACAGTAAGAGAGTACACTGAAGAATTCTACCAGGTAAATTTACGAGCCGGTTATACGGAGGACACCCCGGAGAAAACAACAAGGTATGTGAATGGTTTAAGGTTAGAAATATTAGATGAAATTAGCATTCTTTCCCCGAAAAACATCGAAGAAGCATATTAGAGTGCTATGAAAGCAGAGGAGAAGATCACTAGGAAACAAAATGCCAGAACCGGTAGAGGAAGAGGACAATCTTATGGTGGAGGGTGAACTGCTAGTAGTAATGAAGAAGGCAATAGTTCCAAAGCTTCTGGGACAACAGAAAAAGGTGATAGCACGAGAGGTGGTAGGCCATATCAGCGAGGCAGGGGAAATGGTCGAGGTAGAGGAGCTAACTATGAGTGCTACAAGTACCACAAGTGGGGGCACAGATCTTTTGAGTGTCTTGAGGTGGAACAAGTTGGACAGAGGGGTGCATATGTCGCACAACCAGAAGAAGCAGAGGCACCTCCCCAAGAAGTAGAAAATGTGCCAGAAACAGGGGAAACCTTAGTTTTGAACAAGGTGTTGTTGAAACCAACCAAAGAAACAGCTTAACAAAGTCAAAGGAAAGCCTTGTTCCAGACAGTTTGTAAGTCACACGGTAAATGTTGTAAGTTGATTATCGATAGTGGGAGTACAGACAACCTGGTAGCCACGGAGATGGTGGAGAAATTTGGGTTGAAGCGATTGAAGTACCCCACTCCTTACAAGGTATCATGGCTTCCAAAAAGACATCATTTGTTGGTAGATAAGCAATGCGAAGTGGAGTTCCATATCGGCAGATATAAGGATAAGGTCATTTGTGACATAATGCCGATGGATGTATGTCACATACTTCTAGGCAAGCCATGGTAGTATGACAGGAAGGTAGTACATGATGGGAAGACAAACTGTTATAAGTTTGTCAAAGATGGGATCAAGCACATGCTTATGCCCATCAAGGAGGAAGAGACAGTGGAAAGAAGTGGAACGAGAGTGTTGTTAATGGGCGGAAAACAATATGTAAAGCAGGTTGAAGACAGTGAAGTGAGAAATGATGTTATAAGAAGAGCAAAGACGATGATGCTACACACAGAGGTGTCAGATTTGCCCACGGAAATTCAGCAGATGCTGCAGGAGTTTAATGATATAGTAGTGGATGACTTGCCAGATAAACTGCCCCTAAGAGAAGTATAAGTCATCATATTGACTTTATACCGTGAGAAAGTTTGCGAAATAAGGCAGCATATCGGATGAGACCCAAAGACAATGAGGAGATCAGAAAGCAGGGGCAGGAATTGCTGGACAAAGGGCTGATAGGGGAAAGTTTGAGCCCTTGCATAGTCCAACAGTTCTCGCTCCCAAGAAAGGAGGAGAATGGCGAATGTGCATAGATTCGAGGGCCATCAACAAGATCACCATTCGATACAGCTTTCCACTGCCACAGATGGAAGACATGATGGATTGCTTGAGCGGGGCAAAATATTTTTCCAAGATTGATTTAAAGAGTGGGTATCATCAGATTCGAATTCGAGAAGGGGATGAGTGGAAGACAGCCTTCAAGACTAATGAGGGACTGTATGAGTGGCTGGTAATTCCATTCGTATTGAGCAATGCACCTAGTACCTTTATGCGATTAATGAATGAAATGCTAAAAGAATACATTGGAAAGTTTGTAATAGTGTACCTGGATGACATATTAATTTTCAGCAAGATGAGGGAGGAACACTTTCGACATGTTCGAAAAGTGTTGGAAAAATTGCAGCAGAATAAGCTGCTGATAAATCTGAAAAAAAGTGTACTTTTCTGCAAAAAGAATTGGCTTATCTAGGTTTTGTGATTGCAGAAAACGAGTTGAAGATGGACCCAGAGAAGATTGCAGCAATTGTCAACTGACCATCCCTGAAAAGTCTGTTTGAGGTACGTATTTTTCATGGGCTGGCGAGTTTTTAGCGAAAGTTTATAAGAAATTTCAGTGAAATTTGCGCACCTATGTTGGACACTATAAAGAAGGCAAGTCAGCCTTTTCATTGGACTGAGGCAGCAGAGAGGAGTTTTCAGCTACTAAAGAAGAATATCATAGAGAGACCAATCCTCAGATTGCCAGATTTTAAAAATCTCTTTCAGGTTTGTTGTGATGCAAGCAGTATGGCCATAGGATCTATACTTAGCCAAGAAGACAAACCTGTTGCGTTTTTCAGCAAGAACTTGAACGAAAGAAGGCAGAAGTATTCATCCTACGACAAGGAATTCTATGTTGTTGTCCAAGCATTAAAGCATTGGAGACACTATTTGCTGGGGAATGAGTTTGTTTTGTTCTCAGATAATTCTGCACTACAGTATGTGATGCAACAACACAAGCTGAATCACAAACATTCTAAGTGGGTTGAGTATTTGCAGAGTTTCACCTTTGTGTTGAAACACATCAACGAGCAGGCCAACAAGGTGGTGGATGCGTTGAGCAGAAGAGCCTTACTCTTGCAGGAGAGTACTATACAAGTGCTGGGCTTTGAGCACTTGAAAGACTTGTATCAAACTGACGCAAATTTCAAGGAGGCTTATGAAGCATGTCAGAACCCTTTGGTGAGAGACAATAGTCCGTGGTTGGACTATAACTTGTAGGAGAACCTATTGTTTAAAGGAGGACAATTATGCATTCCTGACTGCTCAATGAGAGAGAATATCATTCGGGAAAAGCACAGTGGAGGTCTAGCCGGACATTTCGGCATAGACAAGACATTAGAGCAGCGTAGCCATTTTTATTATTGGCCAAAAATGCGAAGGGATATGCAGAGATTTGTGACTAGATGTAAAGTGTGTCAGTTGGCAAAAGGACACAGTCAAAATACGGGACTTTACATGCCATTGCCCATTCCAAGTAGACCGTGGGACTGAGTCAGCTTGGACTTTGTCTTGGGTCTACCAAGGACACAACAAGGTTATGATTTAGTGATGGTAGTAGTGGACCAGTTTTTGAAGATGGCGCATTTCATCCCTTGCAGAAAGACCAGCGATGCCACTCATGTTGCCCACTTGTTCTTTGCAGAGATCGTTAGACTACATGGTCTACCTAAGTGCATTATTTTTGGCAGGGACGTGAAGTTTACAGGGCACTTTTAGTGCACCCTGTGGAAGAAGATGGACACACAGTTAAGTTTTAGCTCTACTTATCACCCACAAACTAACGGGCAAATAGAGGTGGTAAAAAGAAGTTTGGGGAATCTGCTACGGAGTTTAATTGGTGAAAATTTGCAAATGTGGGATCGAGTACTTGCCCAGGCAGAGTTCGCTTACAACGACTCGCCAAATCGCAACACGGGTTGCAGTCATTTTCAGATTCTGTATGTCATGCATCCTCGCGGAGTGCATGAGTTGTGAGATCTAGGACAGCAGGAAAGGCAGAGTGCTGATGTGGAATATTTCGCTAACGCGAAGAAAGATTTGCACGAGCAGGTGAAAGTCAAGTTGCAAAACAACAATAAAAAACATAAGCAGCAAGCAGATCTGAAACGGAGAGAAGTGCAGTTTAATGTGGGGGATGAAGTCCTCGCGCATTTGTGCAAGGAGCATTTCCCTAGAGGCACGTATAACAAACTGAAATACAAGAAGATAGGCCCCTGCAAAGTCCTTCGGAAATTTTCAGCAAATGCCTATGAAATACAGTTGCCACCAGGAATAGGCATCTCGCCCAGCTTTAATGTAACATACCTATTTCCATACACTGTTGGTTCAGAGGAAGACAATACCACACAACCTACACGAGACACCCAAGATGGAAGTAAAACTTGGATGAGATTCAGCCTCCTGAGATCGAGAGGATCCTCGACACTCAGGTGGCTAAGCGAACTTAGCGGAAAGAGTATCTGCAATATCTGGTCAAGTGGAAGAACCATCCTATTGAGGACAATTCATTGCTTGATGCCAGACAGATAGAGCAGGCGGGTTATTCATTCGAGAAGCTCATGGACCAGAGTCATGATTTCTTTTTACCCCGGGAGCTTGATGCAGGAGCATCCAGCTAAGGGAACCATGCCCAGGTGTTGGTCTCCGCCAAGGTGGAAATTTTATCAGCATTTGGTTTCTTTATGTTTAATTAGTCAAAGCAGAATGTAGGGACTTGTTTTTTTTTAATTCCAGTATTAGTTAGGGAACAGTCTTGTTAGTTAGGGTCACTGCCACAATTGTCTGTCTTTTAGTGAATAATTGCTTTATAACTGCTTCTTTCATTTTAGGAAAAAGACAATCATGTCAAATGTAAAAATCTTGTAGTGCAAGCAAAACCGAATGCATTAACAGTTATGTAATTAATAGAATAAAAACTCAAAAAGTAACTATGCATAGTTCAGATAACTGTGGAAAAACAAGTACAAATACAAAATGTAAATCATTCTAAGGGGTTCAGCATAAGAGAACAATAATAGAAGACAGAGAATATAATTTTCTTTCATTCGAGTCAATCTGTAATAGTCGTTGAAACATTTATCTACTTTTTTCCTAATCATTGAAACAACCAGAATAGTAGATACGGTGCATGCACATTCTTTCATTTATTTTCTCCTAAAGAACAGAACGCAGATAACAAGAATTGTACACAAGGTTCTAGTACGAAGGCTGGTAAACAACAAATTGTGACCATGACCGAAAAGTCAAGTGCATTTCAAACAGTTCAAGCAAGAGCGAGTATGTAAACGTTGGGTAACAAAACCCAGGACAGAGGTAACAAGCATAAATCAATATACTATGAATTCTTTTTATTCTAGAAAAAAAACATATATTTGTATACATGTGATAGAGTTCGCGGATAACCCAACGAACAGCTAAAGAGCCAAATGAACCAATATAACCCTAGATGAGGATTTTAGACAACCTTCGAAAAGTCTCTTATAATCATTTTATAATTACAAACTTTGTGGAATCAAACAAGGGTTTGTGCCAAATAACCCAAGTCACATAATGACGACAGAGGCGTATGAACAAACAAGTACTGGGACTCAAACCAACCTAAACAACAGAGACTAACCATAAAAAGAAGTTGAAACAGTGGCAGAGCCCACTGGGACAGGACCATGGCATTCATACCAAGCACGCCAAAGAGCAAAACCCAAACTTCGAAATCAAAATAGGGCAAGACTGTTAGCCCAATTGCCAACGGAGGAAAGCAAACGAAGGGTAGATAACTGTTTACTTAGTGAGGGAAGAAATTACCTAGAGGTTAGCCGCGCAGGAAGAAAGCAAATCCAGTGAGCACAATCCACGGTGATGACCTGAGGAGGAAGATAAATCATGGAGGAATAATTTACCTCGAGCGAAATTACGAGCAAGAGGAAGCCACCGTAGATGTGACCTATAGCATGCACACCATTAATCAAATCTAACCAGCAGGAAGACCATAGTAAAATAATAACAGTGGAACAATTACAAGTCAAGCAACTGAACAGAACATACTGTAGCCATTCTCTTATGCAAGCGAGCAGAACCATCACCCTGTGCTCAAGGAACCGAGCCCATAAATCACTAAGACAAACGCAGGTGCCATACTCATAAGCAGCATAGTCCATAGTCGACGCACGCAGAGTCGTGGCTTAACACCACACATTTGCAGCATGAAAGTTTTCAGACCAAACCCTCAGCATAGCAGAGTCGGAGGACAAAAATGAAAGAGTAACAATAGAAGGTAGGGTTTTGGCATAGTCCAAGGAGCGGGAAAATGAAAACCAAGGCAAGGATCGCCAGCGCAGTAACATTAAAGACTATCATAAATGCCACCCAAACAAAGTTCAGAATCATCTGAAGATTAATCGCTAATCACAACTGCTAAGTCCACAAAAATTATTTCTTAATCATTTAATTAGTGATTAGTGTGATATTATGTTGTTTATCATCATTGTTGTGTGGAACTACGGGCTGGTCCCATCAAGTATCTACTTCAAGTTATGTTATGAGTCCTGGATCAAGAGCTGTCTCCTTGAGGTCACGTAAACAATCAGTTCCAGCAGATTCCACAACTGAGTTAGAAAATGTGGCAGCAACTGCAACAATGAAGGAAATTGTGTGGCCCAGGAAAATTATGGAAGATTTGCATGAGAAACAAGTGCATTCAACTCCTCTTTTAACACTTCTATAATAAAGTTGGCCAAGAACCCAAAGTTCCATGATTGAACAAAGCACATCAATACAAAATACCATCTGATTCGACATCATGTTGAGGCCAAAACAATCCACCTATGGAATTGTTCCACAAATGAGAAAATTGCAGACATCTTAACCAAAGCGCTTGGAATGGAAAAGTTTGAAGGATCCAGAATGATGCTTGGACTCACCATCATCCCTTCACATTAAGAGGGGGGAATATTGACACCTAATCTTTGGGATTAGGAAATCCATGTACATATTGTAAATAACAAAAGCAAAGAAGTTGGAAGGCAAAGAGACATTGGGAGATGAAACCCAATAATCTCCGTCTCCATGTATATATTCATATTCTATCTTAATGCAAATATAACAATTTCATTCAAAGTTACTCCTGGCGTGACAAGGATCAAAACATCTACACTTTTGACTTTAGACTCATTTTAATAATGGCTTGGCCTTGTAACCTTAAGCCTATCACTTATCTCTTAACCCACCCTCCACTTTTAAAGTCATACCTTTTAGTACTTTCTCGTTTAACTTGATTTGCAACAGTGATGTAATTTTTATTACAAATGTGATTACATATTTACTTATTCAAGCTCATTAACCTTTTACCACATAGATTCACCACATAAAAACTTGGCAAAATATTTACATTTACATATTCATGCCGGTACAACAAATTTGGTCTCACCAACCAAAACATAATATGTACACTACACATAAAAGCTATTAAAAGTTATCATTGAGACATTAAATACTCCATAAGAGATAGAAAATTTATCCTTAATAATAAATTTGTATAGATCATAATTAACATATCTTGTCCCATGCCATATCATTTCGAAAAAACACGATTAAATGGAAGGACATAACGAATCGAATAATTCGACATGTTTACATTATGGTACGAATAATATTCTAACGCAACTTAAATTAAGTTATAATCTCGATTAAAAGAGCTTGTGTCCCTTCATCACCATTCAGCAATTTCTCATATCATCTTGAATGAAAGTGGAATTCGGTCATGTGGTGCGTTCGTGTTTAAGGGATTTTATTCCATGGTTCGGGTCCCATTTTTATCCGTAGTAAAGAAGTATTAAAATTACTTTTTAATGCTTTATTTACAATGTCATATTATTAGGGAGTTGTCTATAATGAGACTTTTTGGAGATTCCAGTGACGGAATCCGGTGGAAGAAATGAGGTTAAATCTTGATTTTTAGCAGTTAAAATGGTTTTTTAACTGCATATTTGGATTCAGCGCCCTGAAAAACCCCTGGGAGCCATTTATTGTGCAGAAACTAGCTATCAAATGTGGATTCCATGATTGCTGCGGATTTTGACTGGAAAAATCCGCCGGAAGGCTTTAAAAAGTCGCGTTTAGACTACTGCTATTTTAGTTAATGCAAATTCATTGATAAAAGGAATAAAAATAATAAAAATATTAGTTAAATAATTTATAACATGAGTATCTTTACAATTATCAAATTGTTTTGAATTATTATTTATATTTATTCATTTATTTAATTATTTATCTAGATATTAAGGCATGAGGTATTTGAGTAAAAAAATCTCTCTCATAATTTATTCTTTTAACAATTAGTGGTTAGATAGATCTTAATATGTTTATATTATTTGTGTGGTGTAATTTTTTTGTTCTAATTGGCATTTTTTACTAATAAATTTAATGTTTGAAAGTGCTCTTTGTGTAAGATAAATAGTTAATTTTTTAACATTTTTTGCTAATTCAAACACTAAAAAGAAAGATAATGAAATTGACCAATATAGAAGTACACTACTTAAAATATTTTAAGTATACAAATTTATTTTTTCAATTGTATTATATGAAATACATGATTTTTTTAAAACCATATATAATATATACATAGTTGAGATTAACATATTTTATTTATGATCATCATTATTTTTTAGTTATTTTTTAATTATTATTAATATCTGTTAAATATTACATGTCAATTTTCCTTTATGGGGTTAGAAGAATGATAATAGGAAGGCATTGGGGTGGATCCTACCACCCCACCGATCCCCACAATATTTAAGGCGGGGGTGGCATGTCACCCCTCCACCATGCAAATGAAGCGTGGGAGAGTTAAGATGGAATGTGCATGAGGGTTATATTGGCACTTTGGTTTTAGTTTGAGGAGATGTTGCAAAGAGGAATACAAATGCTATGATGATGGCTAGGTTTTTGCCCAATGTCTTGGCATGTAACAATGGTGTACGCTTGTATTGGGTATGTTCGGTTTAAATGTGGTCAGGTCAAGCCTTGTGGATCGAGGGGTGTTTTGGGTGGCAAGGTGTAGTGCACAAGTTGCCTCAGCCTTTGATGCACTTCAATTGGGACCCCAGGATTTGCGATTCTCTACACCGAGGATTACGGTTTGGCTTTGGTTGTTCTGAAGTGGTAGTGCTTCACACTTTTGTGGATTGGAAGCAAAAATTCCTTTTGGAGGTCCAACGTTGAATTAAGGTAATTTGGTTTTATTATTTGGTTTAGAATATCTTAGTTATTGTTGAAACATTTATTTGGATTTTCCTGGCCCAGGTTTATCTTCACTTTTAATGTTGGCCGTGATTCTTATGGATTTGGGGTACTATGTTTGTTCTATGGTTTTCGAGTCTCTCAATTTTTACTATTTTGGGGTTGGTGTGAGTGAAAGGATGGACATTAATCGTCATTAAACCATCTTGGCTCTTCTACATCTATCAGTGCTCAGAGAGTACTGCTTGGTGTTCTATATGGTTCCAACGTACCCAAACTTATACCTAATTATGGGAGTGTGGTTGTTTGTATTGGTCATTGGGGTCTTCTAACTAATTCTTATTTGGAACATGTGGGTACCTTGTTGCACTCATACCATTACATTGGGTTCGGGTTCTGCTAGGGAGGAGTCTATTTGGAGCTAGTTTTTTCTTTTCCCTCTTGGCATAGTCAATGGGGTTTGTGGCCTGGTCATTGCAACCTGAGTTTGTTTGGTAGTTACTCCAATTTCCTTGTCTTTTATTTTGTAGTGAATTTCTTGATGTCGTGTGGAAGGGTAAGTCAGGGTGTAGGGGAATAGGGGCATTCTAGTTGGACTCACATGGAGGCTCTTGGCCATGAAGAGATAGTTGACCCCAATATTTTTAACTCTCATAGCTTTCATGATTGTCACCCTCGACAAGGCAATATTAATACTCAAATTGATCATCTAAAAATGTTTATGGAACAATTGAGCAGAGATTGATATGACAATAGAAATGCGATAATTTCTTTTATGAATAACCTCTAGAGAAATCAATGGTATATATAGGGCAAACTTGCAAATCTATAGAAGGGACAATGGCACCTTATGAAAAAAGATAGACCACATGGAAGACAAAATGGCTCACATGGAGAAACATATCTATTGTGAGTTGTTGTATCTATCGCCACCTAGTTCAAGAGAGGACATCTTAGCCCCGGTCACATCCTGAGATGTCTAATGTGGCCTAGTTGGATTCTAATTTTGTTGGTCTTTTGGGCTCATGTGCCCAATAGCTTCTAATTTTTGTTACATGCATGGGAGTCTCTTGTATTTTTGGGAAACTACCTACTAGCCAATAAATTTGTAGTCCTTAGGCCACTAAAATTTTGGTAAATTTTTTCTATATGAATGCAAAAACCCAATTTATAACAAAAATACTACATTATCAATTCCTTATCAACAATTAAATGATTTTTCTTATTAAAAAGTAATTTTACTTTCTATTCTTTTATATAGAGATTGAAATATATTATCATAATTAACATTAAAATAGTTATCTCTCTCTATATATATGAAATTAACATTGAATATTTCAATTAGGATATATATTTAAATAATTTATTTAAATTCTATATTAAATTAAACATGTATTATTTTTTCTAATTCTTTTTTATTTGATATAAAATTTTGTTATTTAACATAAACGTGATTCTCTATATGTACATATATATATGAAATTAACATTGAAATATATCAATTATGATATATATTTAAATAGTTTATTTAAATTCTATATTGAATTATACATATATTACTATTTTTAATTAATATAAAATTTATTATTTTAATATAAATTCTAAATATTTTATTTATGATTAAAATTTACTCAATCTAAAATATAATATTACAACAATTAACATAAAATGAAATTATTTATTATTTCTAACTAATATATCAAAAATATCGTAAAAAAATCTAATAAATATAAAAAATATTTTGTTATATATAATGTTAGAACCAATATTAAATTATTTATATATAATAAGCAAAGCAATACGTATAATAAATATAACTATAAATATATATATATACATAGACATATACATATATATAATTGAGTACAAAAGGAGGCTTAATATCTGCGCAATGACGTTTAGCTCGAATTTTGCTTCGGTCTCTCATATTCAATACCATTCCATGACTGATATATTATCCCATGTAAAAGTGTTAAAAAATACAAGTTTAAACATCATCGTGGCCATGTTTCAACTACATATTTTAACGTTATGACCGTGTGGATCAATCAAGCGTGGCCTAAAATATTTTCTGTAATGATTATGCAATACAATTTTGCAACGATTCTGGAAATTCTGCTGTTGCCATTGCCCTGATTCGAAAGAATGCATGTTTTTCAACGTTGAAATATCAGGAAGGTCCGGCTGATTACATGCAGCCCGCAGTTTCCATAGCCCATGGCGCAGAAAAATCGCCGTCAAAATACATGTCTTGGCTGACAAAATCTCTGTTTATGTAATCCTGCATCTCTATCGCATCCCAGCAATCTTCAATCAATTCAAACTTTTGATTGTTTTCAAAAAAGTTTTCGATGTCCCAATCTTTAACTTGGCATTTGAGATCCGGGTTCTCGGACAAACCCTCGGCGCTCAAGGTCTCCTTGGGAAATTGACAGACCTCGTCCTGAAAGTCCACAACGGGGCGGGAGGGGATACCGAGATCATCGTCTGAAGCTTCTAGAAGGTACCACAGATCAATACCCGAGTCCGAAACTACAGTTTGGGCCTCGTAGCCGCGAAAAATATCGGAGGCCGACGAATTATCCACAGCGATGGGGGCATCAAATGTGGAACACGTCGCGCTGATCTCTTTCTCCGGGCTTCCCATGACTTCACTGACGACGTCTTCACTGGAAGCTGTTTCTTCTTCCAGTAGGGTTTTATCTAATAGCGGCAAATGACGAAACGGGTCCGTTTCTTCGCCATTGAAGCGTTTGGACTCCTGGACTTCAGTGGAATCCAGAAGAACCTCCGCCTCTCGCCCGCGCTTTCTGAGCGTGTCAGACATGATTGAAAGACCGCACGGAGATTCGAACACCGAACACAACGGTGGTGATAGTTCGGTTGCAGCGACGAACCGCTCTTCCTGCTATAACTGTCTATCTGGGTAACGGAGCAGATAAGATAGGAGATGATAGCGGGATTAGCTATGCATAGCAAGTTGCGGGAAGTTATATAGCTGTGTGTGTCGGCTTTAGTCGGAAGAGTGCCATTTGGGAAAAAGAATATCAGGGAAGATTTCAGACGGCAGGTATGACTCCTTCTGGGTGCTATTTCTCCTGACGAAATATTGGTATAAAGCGTGGGTTCATGGGTTGATGTCAAATTTCAATCACGTCACTAAACCCACTGCAGAGCCATATCCATGTCACAACACGTGGCGATTTGAACACTCCGCCACAATTTCATTGAATTTAATGTGACACGACTGGCGAATTGTATTTCTTACGCAATTAAAAGACTAGCGAAGGTTTAAACGTCTGCGTCAGTTAGAAACACCGAATCCGTTTACACGATTAAGGCAAAAGAAAGAGGCCATCATTTCACTAAAATTATTATTCATCTTTACCGGACAAAGTATCTTTAAATGGTAGTGTCTTTTAATATTATTTTAATATTCGTTGCTTTTAATTCTGAAGGTGTTGAGGAGATTTTAACTTTAGAAGTGTTGAAGAAATTTGTTCGAGATTTTAACTTTAGAAGTGTTTTAAGAAATTTGTTCTTACAAGCGTCTAGGAAATTTAATTCAATGACGTAGCAATTGACAAGATATTAAACTATCCCTTCAAATTTTTAATATTCTTATATTATTACCATATATGAGATATTTTTTTATATATGATTATTAATCGACAGATAATATATTAAGATGGCAGTTTAATTTCCCAGCATTCTGTTATCAATGTGTTAAGGCACCCTGAAAGAGTTTTGAGAATTTAAAGATTCTATAATTATAATTTAGATTTTAAAAAGATTGTCAAATCTTACAAAAATTCAATTATTTTTGGACAAAATCGTAAACTCGTTACACTGCTCTATATCAAATTCCCGCCCGCCCTGGTCGGTGTTCTTTACCGGGATATAAGGAAAAATATTTCCTTGTATGATTTGTAGGGCTTACCACTTTCATTATTCTTCTCTTTTCGGACTTGATATTATTGTATAAATTCTCAAGCAATGCGTCATACCTAAATATATATTTATTTCATAAGGTATTTCCATGTATGATTCTTAGCGCTCGCACTTTCATTATTCTCCTCTTTTCCGATTTGACATTATTGTACATATTCTCAAGTAATGCGTCATACCTAAATATATATTTAATTCACAAGGATAAAGTTTAAATCGTCAAAAACATTAACATTATTTTTTATCTTATAGGAATAAAGTTTGAGTAATCGAGTACATTGGCATTATTCAAAGAAATATAAATTTATAATTTATAATTTTTATTATATAATAATAAACATTAACACAATTAGTCGAAACAATAATTAAAAATATGAGAACAAGATAAAGCATAATTTTAATTTTGATCTCGAGTACCATGAAATTTTCAACTAAGACTTTAGTGGTGCCATTTGATGGTATGGGGGGAGACGTAAACTTAGATTTGATCTATGAATCTCGTTTATGGTAGAGTCTAAAAGTATTTAAAAATCATGGGTCACATGTGATGTTGGAGGGCATATCTAACCTTATATTTAATATTTAATGTGTGAATTTACTTTATCTTTCTATATAAAATTAAAATAATGCACCATGCTTTATATATAAAACAATAAATTAATTTAGCATTTCTTTTGTCTTAATGTTACCACACAAGTCATGCATCTGATATCTTAGGAAAAGTTATAGTTAACTTTTGATATAAATCTAGTCCATTTCCAACCAATTCCTTGCCGTGAATGCAACGCTAAGATTAAATGAAAGGTCAACTTGTAAATATTAAAAGCAATTTACAGCGTGAATAAATAGTTGTATCATATATGAATTAAAACATTTAAACGAGCACCACTTGGGTTTTAATCCATTTAAACGAGCACCACTTGGTTTTTAATCCATAGACAATTATCCACGTATAGAGAAATGTTTGTCCACTTTTTATTAGATTAAACATGGATTAAAACAATTTCAACATCTCTATAACTTAAAATCTATTATTTATAATTTACATTGGTAGTATCTGGTATTATTTAAAAACTATTTATCATAATTATCACACCAACCCCACTTCCAAGGGGAAATTATCTGACACTGAGCACCATTTAAATTGTAATTGGAAGTTAAGGATGGATGGATTTAGTTATTTTTTTATTATTTATTTGGGGTTAAATTATAGGTATTTTTCTCTATGTTTCTATAATTTTAATATTAATATATTTTTATTTAAAAAATTCCGAATTATATTATATTTATCATTCAAATTTAAATTTAAATATAATGTATCCCAATCGGGGTGTGAAAGGAACCTCAATTCAGACGGGATCAATCACATGATTGAAGGACGAAGGAGCACGGTACATGGGCAGCCCATCCAAGAATCCCACATGAACGAGGCAAAAGGAACCGCGAGAATGAGGCAAGTGGAGGAAACCTCTGGAAAATAAATGGGTAGGTGGGTGAACATTCAAGGCAGAAAGGTGGCGAGAGAGATTAGTGAATGCATGCAAGGTGGGAGAAGAGAATGAGAGCCACTAGACAAGGTTGGTAGTGAAGAGGAGAACTAGATCTATAGGAGAAGGGGTTGTCGCCGGCACTTGGATTCCACCTTCATCAAACTGGAAAGAGACTGGTATTTAACCCGAGCTCTCCTCAATCTAGATTTGGCATCAATGTTGCCAAACTAGAGGACAGTCTGGCATAGAATGAGGGTGGTGTCAAAAGTTTTTGGAAAATTTTGTCATGCCTTAAGTTGTTGATGTCTGGTTTTTGAATTCTATAAGAAATGAACGAATATGATAATTTTGGCTTGGTTGTTTGTTGTTAATATATGGATATGTATTGGTTGCATTTTATGGAAGGTTGGGGGGTAAAGAAGGGATATGTGGAGGGTTAGGAGAGACTCTCGGATCCTGGGGAAAGAAATTGGCAATTTCCATGGTGAAAATCAGCAACCTGGGATTGAGAAAAGGTCATGGCTCCTCTGATAGCTTGTGGGGGTCTAGTAGCTTCCACAACCAGTGGGGGAGCAAAGGGGGTATGGGAAATGGAAGATAGACTCAGCCTGGCTAGTTTGGTTAATGGGGACATTCAAACCCCACGAGGAAGGAAAGATATACTGTGGAATAGTAATGGGGGGAAGCTTGACCAGCAAGTCTCAACATAGCTTCCGGGTAATACTGAGTGGTAGCAGGATACCAATAGGAAGGAGAGGGCCTGGAACCCTAATGTGACTAGTAGGGCCTCCAAGGTAAACATTCCCTAGAGGAAATGGGAGCATGAATGGGTCGAGAGTCGAAATTCTAGCCAGGGGGAATAACACTCAGGCAACTAAATCCATTCTTAGTCATCCTGAGTCGAGATGGAATATAGGGGCGGGTGAGAACTTGTAATGATAAGAGGGAGGTGTTGGGGCATCTCAAGTCTAGTGGGTCTACCCTTGTGGCAGAAACGGAGCCAATGCCTTGCATTTCTAACTTTGGTCACCCCAAACCTTGTCTACCAGCTCCTAGGAGTGGAGCTGGACCACAACGTGGATCCTAGTTTGAGGACTCCAAAGGGGGATTTTAACAGAGGAGGGAAGTGATACCCTTACTGTTGCACACAACAAGGACCAAGAAAAGATGGAAAGGGAATTGGGGGCAATTGGTCGCCGAGAGCAAATTCGCAGTTGGTATTCTGTAAAGAATAATAACAAGGAAAGGAAACATACTATGAATGAAGTTCGAATTGGTTTTAATGTTTGCACTTATGTTAACATTACAGGTTTATTTAACTCCTCTACCATTCAAACTCTGGTGCTCCATCATTAGGAGCAGGTAAGAGCATGAGAGGGGTGGGGACTGAAAGAATTGCAGAAGGAAAATATGGTGAAGGCATAAGCGAGGAAGGGAAGAAAAGGAGGTCGTCAGGAATGCAAATAGGTAGAAAAGAAAATGAAGGATCTGTTGTCTTCAACGATCAAAACCCAATGAAAAAGGGGAAGGAAAATGAGGGAGGAAAGCATGCAGAACTTAATGCATGCACACCATGTAGGAATGCCAGCACAGGTAAAAGTTGTAATAGCAACTTGGGAGGCAGAGTTAAATGCCAAGGAGGTAAATGAAGAACTTACAATGAAGGACTGGGAGCCATTTCTTATCGACCCAAGGCATACCAGAGGTCGTCAAAAATTTTCCAGACAAACCATCCAACAACACTGGGACATGAAGAACCTACTGGCCAAGGCCATGACAACATACAGGGACAGAGAAGAACTAGTGCAAGCCCGTCAAGAGGAACCAAGCCTGAAGGACATCCAAAAGGAAATACAGGCGATGTAGGTACAACAATATCATGAGAACCTATGTTTTGGGCGAATTGAAAAACAAATCCAAACCTTGTTGCAGAGTGAAGTGCCTAGGTCAAGTGCCTAGGACCCGACACCTATTGAATCATCCGATGACTGATGCATAGTAGTAGAAAGTAAATTTTGCCTTTATGACAGATAGCATTTACTTTACAATTCAAAGGATTAAGCATATAGTAGATACAATAGCAAACTTGGCATGGATGATAATGATCAGAGTGTTTAAATTTTGAATGGCTTATGATGTTAATTGGTGGCCAACAGATCTGGTTTCCCTCGGGCAGGTTGAGGCCACCAAACATATTTTTGTTGCCTTCTTATAGATAATTAATAGAAAAAGGAAGTACTACCAAGATTATCTTATATATATATATATATATATATATATATATATATATATATATAAGATATATATATATTCTCAATACAATTGTTAAATATTTATGGTTTAAAAAAAATTATACTCATAGTTGATGACAATCTAAACAAAATAAGATCATTTACTACAAAATAAATTCTTGCATAACTTGTTTGATGTAAAGAATTAAACAAAATTGGAAATATACCATATAATATGCATCATTGCCCGTGTTCAAGATTCTATATCATATATCATATGCATCATTATAATGCCCATATTTGAGCTTCTACATCATTTTGTTTGTGATTAATATAAGTAGTGATACACACGAGATAAAATAATTATAATGTTTGATAATATACTCATCATAAGGATATAAATGAGGGGCACTAACATCAATGTGTGTGACCATTCATCACAAGTAATGGTACATGATCTTTTCACTTGGCCTCATCAGTTTTTGCAACATTGTCACCATATTATATTACATTCAATACTTCCTCTCTCTACATTTCCCATCGCCTACACTCACTTTCCAGACCCTCCATTATGACAATAGTAATGGACACCCTCAACACTTAGTCGCAAACCTTATTAGCATAACACTTAACAAAGTCATATTTTATATGAAGTTATATGTTGTAAATATTAATTCACCAGTCCTACTTTGGTGTCATGAATGTGAAAAATATGACTTTATTATCAAACATATTTAATATATTTGTATGTAATAGTCATGTATACTCCCATAATTTAGCTCGACAAAAACACAGTGAAACCTCAATGGCACATGTAGTGATATGATGAATTGAATTGAATGACAAAATAGTTATAACACATCAATGTTCATAGATAGATTCCATTCAAACACCAACACTGAGAGAGAAGCACTCTGTCACCATAGTCCTTGCCACTACTAAATATTAATTAATTGTGAAATAACAAAATGACACAATAGAAATGTCATGAAACTTGAGAGAATTATTTGATTTGAAATTTTTTTAATATTATGATTTTTTTTTTACAATAACTCGAAGATATTTGTATTAATAGAAGATATTTGGCTAATGCACACAAAAATATATAAAAGATAAAAAATTATTAGCATTATTTGGCAAGTTGTTAATAATGAGAAACTTGGCTTGTATATGACCAGTTCTTACAACCACATAGAGAGACAAAAGTCCAAAAAAATATTTTACCTTATATATCCTATAGTAAATTCCAAGAATTCTAAAATTATTAAAAATCATCAAAATTAAATAGGGCTTATTTTTGCATTGAGTGTTTCAACTACTTCATGCTTAGTCTTTAGGGCCATCAAATTTAAGCATGGACGTTGATTGATTGAGTGTTCATTTTTCCAATGCTATAATTTTCTAAAAAGGTGGAGTTCCAATGCATAGGTTGAAGGCTAAGAGGAAGGTTTCAAATTTGGCTTGTACCACCATGCATTCAACTTCAACATTCTTCAAAATTTGACATTACCAAACCATAACATCCAAGATCACTTCGAATTTTTCTAAGGATTTTGCATCCTTAGCACATTTTTGTTAAAACATATATTAAATGTTATTGAAATTGGCTTTTATTGACCCTTCATGTCTCTCTAGATTTTTTTGCAATTCCTAAGGTTCTGTAGTATTCACTTAGGAGATGGAGACAAAAATACTATCAATTGAGGGAGAATACCACAAAGAACATGACAGAAAGAAAGCTATCTAAACGGGGGGGTTGTTGTGGCGGAGAATGAACTAGAGAAATGCCATTAAAAATAACCCAAGCCATCAATCATAGAAATAAATAAAATGCCTCTGCTTTCTCAAATTTCTATTAGATGTTCAATGCTTTCGTAAGAGATCTTCCCTAGATTTTTTTTACTATACCAAAAGCCCTATAATGATGTTGGGTAGTTATAATTATGATAGAATGATAAGTAATAGTTAGGCAAAACACCCTACCTTGGGCCAATGCACTAAAATCACCTTATATTAAATAATAGTAATGTGATTCCATTCAACACCAACCCACTCATAAATGGGAATCTTAAATGTAGAGTGCCTTAGTGGTGTGGCAGAGGGAGAGTGGGTGAGGGGATACCGTTATCAGACAATAGTAGATTAAAAAATCTCACTACAATATATTTAAAGAAGACTTTGTAGTGGACTATATCTTTTATACCTTTCAGGGAACATTGGTATATCTCACTAAAAAAATGGGAAGGAACCAAATTTTATAGCAATAAGGCTCATCACTCAAAGATAATGATTTTTTTGTGATATGTGGATGCCAACAAAGAATTGTTCTAGTGGCATTATAAAATTAAATCTATCCTTCATCATTCAAAAATCGTAATTTCAAGTGATACAAGTGAAGCATATCGTCAAGATGTCACTTTTTCAATAATTAGGGGATTAATATTGCTCCAAAAATGAATGTGAGTACTCTAGTGTCACAAATATAAATGTTGCATTGTTTTTTACTTCTCTAATGAGAAAAGGATCCATATTACACAAAATGTGACTCCTATAATGGCACATAGATCAATATCACACTAATCGTGATTCTCTGGTGACATGAGGATCCCTATCACATAAAATATTACTTCTATAGTGACACATAGAATGGTATTACACTATTTGTGAATAATAATTGAACATGTTTACATTATCATATGACATATTAAACAAAAATCAAAATATACTACATATAAAACTTGAAAAATAACAATCAATGTGAAATAAAATATCAAGTTGCATTATTCTATTCCATCATATGCTGGACATATCCTCCAAAATCCTTTCTTTAGAATGAAGAAGAAACTTTTGTCTATACAAAAACTTTCTTTAAAATTGAAATGATAAATATTAAATGCACATCCACAAGTTTCTCATGTATTTATAACCATTTGCTAAAATCTAGAAAATCAAAGATAACTCTAAGGCCTTTGCTAATCTGTTGTTGAATGTTAGTTTTGTTGTGCTAATTTCAACTTCAAATTTATAAACAAATGATTGTCAATTGCTTCATGTGCATAGGTTCGATTATGATGTTTGTAAATGAAAACAGGTATATTTTATCAAGTTTTATGTTAAGTTCATGAGAAAAATAACATGAATAACAAGTGTTGAACAATAACAATTAAAAGTACAAGAAACCATCAAATTGAACACTTAACACAATGTTTTGAGGAAGGAGTTCACCCCTCTTGGGCTACATCTCCTTGGTCCAGCTTCCATGGCTTAGGCCTCTATATTAGCTCAATAATGGCAAGAGTGTTGTTTACAATGCTCTATTTCTCTTGAAACCTACTTCAATGTGCTCAAAATGCCCAAATCAGCTAGGAACACCTTTTTCTGATGTCAATTTGCTAGAATTTTTCTCCAGTTATGGTGAAAACAATTTTCCCTAGTAAACCTCCTCTAAAACTGGAAGAACTCCAGTTAACTCCACTACAACTGGAGATACTGCCAAAAAAGGAGGGACTACCCAAAGCTCCTCCGAATTAAACTGGAGGTTAATTAACATTAACTATGAATTAATTAAGCATTGATCGAGCTTAGCGCTAATCCGTGAAGTTATGTAAAACCATTAATTGGCAGCATAAGCGGAGGAGGTCACATGTGGCATTGAATGTCATGGTTAGGGGCATTAATCCGCACGATTCCACTGACCATTAGCATTAATTGTAACAATTTTCACATATGGTGGTGGTAATATGGTTGCAGTTACAGTTTAGTTGGTACAGTTTCTGCTAACTGTTAATTGTAGTCGTTATGTTATGTGTGTTCACATGGGAGGGGGATGGCCCGCATGCTAGCTCCCTCCTAACCCCCAACCACAATCACATTAAAATTTAAATATAACATTAAACCATAGTCTTGTAAGAAGTACGACGATGGTGTAATGGCAAGCCTTGTAGTTTGTTGGGGAAAGGCCACGGTTTCAAATCCACCGACTTACCCCATAGTATTTCCACTATTGCGCCCCGATATCCATCCTTTGGGGAGGGACACGTGGTGGCCTCTAGGCTTTCCACTTGTCCCCTCCTCATTGGTCCACCATAAACCAATAAAAACATTCCATATCACCAAACCTGCAAACCAACCACAGGATGCCACTTGTCGAACTATGATTGAGCATTGACCAACATTTGACCCTGTCCAGTCACATACCACATCAGTAGTACGGACTATTGATTGTGCAATGACTGTGCATTTTTTTTCAAAAATTCCTCTATTTGTCAAAGTGGACAAAATGCAATATCTCCTCATACAAACTCGATTTTTAATGAAATGAGTTGCGTTGGGATCATTTCACTGAGAGGGATGTGGTCATTTAGGTTTCAAATGATTCTAAGAACTTTTATTTTTGAGCTAAATACTAAGTACCTGATCATTCCTCCCCATTGGAAGCCTTTTTGGACCCAAAAAGATACTATCAATTGTTCAGCAGGTGAGGGTACAAGTTCCTCACCTTCTCAATTTGCAACCATTTGGCTTTAGAATGATTTTGTCCCTTGAGTCCCACTCTAAGGTATTCGACATTCCCTCTCTTTGAAGTTCTGTTCTTCTGTCAAGTATGAGATCTTGCTGAAGTACATCAAGATATTTTGGCGAGAAATTATCTATTGATGGAAGCTGAACATGCTTTCCTTGATCATCAATCAAGGCATGCTCAAACAATCTCAAATTATTAACATTAACAACAAAGTATATTTGCATATAAGGAGGCTAATCTAGCTTAAATGCATTTTTACCAATCTTTTCCATAAATTTAAAAGGACCATAATGAATTGGCTTAAGATTTTTACCTCCCTCTTGAAGTGTCTCTTTGCTACTATATAACCAAAATTCATCTCCAACTTGAAATTTGTGATCGATACGGTGGTTTTCATGCCTTGCCTTGTAGCTGATTTGACCTCTTTCAAGCTGTTCCTACACTGTGTGATGTATCAACTGAATTTTCTCGATGATCTTCCTTGCCTTATCGATGTCACTATGACCATAGATGGCAACATCTTTCTCAAAGATGAAGTCCAAAGGCGATCTTGGCAAGTACCCAAAACATGCCTCAAATGGCGATGTATTTGTGGAAGAATGCTTTGCCTTGTTGTATGCATGATGTATGTAATGCAACTGTTCATCCCACAACTTGGGATGTTTCCTGCAATATCCTCTAAGAAGATGAATGGCTATCTTGTTGACCACCTCGGTTTTTCCATATATTTGTGGATGAAAGGTTGTACTCTTCTTCAACAAGGTGTCCATCATGTCCCACAAATTTTACCAAAAATTCCCAACAAATCAAGAATCTCGATCACTTACAATGGAAGTTGGAAGACCAAAATGAACCCAAATGTTTTGGAAGAAAAGAAGAGTTGTTTGTTCAGCGGTAATTTACTTTTTACATTGTGTTAGTATACACATGTTTTTGAACCTATCTACAACTATATACAAATAATCATGACCTTTCCTTGACAATGGAAGACCTCCTACAAAATCCATTGAGATACTTTCCCATGGACGTGAAGGTACCGGAAGTGGAGTGTACAATCCTATTTTCCTATTGCTAGGCTTACTTGTTGCACACAAAGAACATCCTCTAATGAAACAAGATACATTATCAAACATGTGTGGCCAATAACAATACCTCTGGAGATTCACTATTGTCTTTCCTACACCAAAGTGTCCAATAATTAATGAAGTGTGCACCTCCCTTATGATATTGTTTCTTTCTCCTTATTGAATACATAACTACCCAAGTGATACAAAAAACTGTTACGTACATGGTAATCTAACTCTTCAACTTGCTTTCCTTGCCTCAAGCTTGCATACACATCTCGAAAGTCATTATCATATGCATATTGCTCAATGTAACTTTCATGTAAAATAGAATTATGCTTGAGTATAGTAGATGAATTTAGAATAGGCCTAGAAAGCATATCGACTACCTTATTGTAGATTCCCTTTTTGCACTTGATAACCAAATGAAATTTTTGTAGAAAACCCATCCATCCGAAGTGTCGTGATTACTACAGCTTTGACTGCGACTGTAAGTACTGCAATGGTTGATGGTCGTTATGGATAATGGTCTCCTTCCCCATCAAGTAGTGTTTCCATTTTTTGACACTTTGTACCAATGTGTAAAGTTCTTTTTCATAAGTGCGATAGTTAGTCACAACTCCATTAAAAATTTCAGAATGAAATGAAATGGGCTTACCAAGTTGCATAAGAATTGTTCCCATGGTGTAGTCACTAGCATCCGTTTGAATCTCAAATGGTTGTCTAAGATCTGGAAGAGCCAATACTAGTGCTGAACTGATCTTTTTCTTTAAAGCATCAAATTCTTTCTACCGTAAATCTCCCAAATGGAAGACTTTCTTGATACTAGTTAATGCATGTAGTGGTGCTACCATGGAAGAAAATTAGCAATAAATTTCCTCCATTATTGTGCTGCCACTAGAAATCTTCTTACCTCTGTAACTATATTGGGCTTGGGCCAATTCAGAATGACCTCAACCCTAGAGGGGTCTATCTTCAGCTCTCCTCCTCAAACAATGTGTCCCAAATACACTAAAGAAGTCTTTCCAAATTCACACTTTGACATCTTTAAAAAACTTGTTCTTTTCTCAAGACATCAACTACTTTGTTCACATGCATGACATGTTCATCTCTGGATTTTCTGAATATGAGAATATCATCTAAGTAAACAATGACAAATTCATCTAGAAATGGTCTCAATACATCATTCATAACTCTCATGAAATTAGTTGGAGCATTTGTAAGACCGAAAAGCATAACAAACCATCCAAACAATCCTTGTTTAGTTTTAATTTCGGTTTTCCAAATGTCCTCTTTAACTATTCTAACTTGATGATAACCACTTCGTAAGTCTAACTTAGTGAATTACTTTTCATACCTCAATTGATCAAGAAAATCATCAATTATTGGGAGTGGATAATGATTATTTACCATGATTTTGTTCAGTGCACAGGAATCCACACACATGCATCAAGTCCCATCCTTCTTTGGCACCAAGACAATGGGTGAACCACATGATGAAGTGGATGGGTGTATGATACCTTTGTTCAACATTTCTTGAATTTGCTTCTTGATTTCCACGCTCTCCATAATTGACATGTGGTACATGCCAATGTTTGGAAGTGGAACATCCTACTGCAACTGTATCTCAAGCTGAATTACCCTCTTGGGGGGTAACCCCTTTGGTTCCTGAAACATCTCACCATGCTTGTTTACCACATCAAACAAATCAAATTTTAATTTGTTATCAAAACCTTCAAAAGATTCATAATCAATATCATTATTTTTCTTGATCATGAGAAGCACAAAATTTTTACTTGCATTTACTAGTCTCTTCATCTGCCCTACATTAACCAAACAAATGTTTAACTTTTTGTGATGGGCTCTCACAATATACTCCACCCCATCCTTGAGAAACAAATATTTGTTCTCATGGTGATAAAATAATACTTTCCTATCATACAAATAAGGACTTCCCAAAATGATTCTTGAGATGTCAAGTGGAACTACATCTAACTCAACTTCATCAATGAACTTTTCAGTAATGGCAAACTTGAATAAGCACCTCCTTGTTACCTGTAAATTTGCATTATTGACTATACAACCCAATGGATATGGCTTATGATGAGGTACAGTTTCAAGGTTAAACTTTTTCACCAAGTCTTCTGAAATTAAGTTTGATTGTGACCCACTATCAAATAATGCATCAATCTTTGTATGATTTGAAATTACCCTTACATGGAACAACTCGATTACTGATTCTTCATTTGGAGTGTTATTATGACTATGTGAGGAACTAGTGCTTGCAACAACTTCTTTTCCTTTTGTAACCATGGCTAAAATCGTGGTCTCATCATCAGAATCTGATCCAAGATCATATTTTGGGGTAGTGATCATCTTTTGTTTTCCCTTATTGTTTGGTTTCTTAGACCTTAGTTCGGGATGTAATTTCCAACAATGGGTTTCATCATGCCCAGCTTTGGAAGAATGTTGGAATATAGTTTTCTCCTCTTCTTCTTCACACTTGCATTTTTCTTTCCCTTCCATTTTCCACCCTTCTCTTTCTCCTTACCCTTGAATGGCTTCTTCTTACTACCCTCTTCCTAAATGTTCTTTCCTCTTGCTTCAAGGTGTGTGGCTGGCACACATACCTCATCCAAATTGCTTGGATTAAAAATAAGGATAGTATTCTTTATGTAGGAATGTAAACTACCAATATATTTCAACTGTGTATCTTGGGAATTCAATTTCACTCCTAACAACAAAGCCCTCTTCCTACACTCTTGGGTATTGTCTTGAACTGTTTGGCCCTTGAGTTGCCTAAAATTTTGCCAACACATAATGGTTTTTTGCATATATGCTAAAGGATAAAACTACCTTTAATTGCAGAAACAAATTCAACCCAAGAAATGTATATCTTACCATGAATTCTCATTTCCTCTTGAGTCTTTGCTTCCCACCAGACTAATGCTGCTCCTTCTAGCCTCAATGAAGCCAACTGGATCTTTATGTCATCTTATTGAAGGTTCTGAAGTATGCAATAAACCTCCAATTTTTGAATCCAATTGTCTAGCGTTTCTGCATTCAACTCACCATTGTACATGCAAAGTTCAAACTTAATGTCCAATTTAAATAAGGCAGATTTTTCCTTTGGGGTTTTTAAATGAGTATGAACACTTATTGTGGTAGAAGTGGAAGATGATGTTGTTTGAGATGTTGAGGATGATGAAGATGATGAGGAATATGAAGATGGTGGAGATGGAGGAGGCTTTTCTCCATTACACTTTGAACCCATCTTTTGATATTTTTTATCTCCTGAGCTTCCTTCTCCATGTGGAGGCATAAAACTCTCTCCAACCATTACAATATTCCTCTCTTCATAGAGGACTCTAACCATATCAGTTAAGTCATAGAAAGCTTTCTTGAACACTTCCTCTTCTAAAATAACTTCAGCCTCTCTTGCTCCAGACATGATGGCTTTGGATTCAAGCTCAGCTGCTGGTACTGCTTGTACCTCCTCAATCTCAATTGAAGGTAAAACTTGATGTGTTTCAAGTGCAACTGGGATTGGAACTTTGGGTGGAGATTGTGGCCTCGTGGCTCTCCTTCTTCTGAGCATTACCTTAGGATTTGCAACCAATAGTTTCCCTTCTCCTCTCTACAACTTTAACCTTCTAAGCATTACATATTTGCAACCATTAAAACCCTACCTACACAAACTCAAGAAATCAAGCATTAAACCTTTGCTCTAATACCAACTTGATCTGTTGTTGAATGCTAGCTTTCTTGTGCTAATTTCAACTTCATATTTATAAACAAATGCTTTTCAATTGCTTCATGTGCATAGGTTCCATTATGATGTTTGTGAATGAAACCAGGTACATTTTATCAAGTTTTATGTTAAGTTCATGAACAAAATAACTAGTTTGCCTACAATTCCTAGGAAACTTAAGCAATGTGATGCTTGTATCTTAGGAAAGCACAAAAAAAAATATTTGCATGATTCTCATTCCAGAGCACATAGAAATATTGAACTCATTCATTATGATTTGTATGGCCCAATGCCTGTTCTTTCTGAAAATGGTAATAAATATAGGATACCATTTATTGATGACTACAGCAGAATGTGTTGGGTTTATTTATTAAAGAAGAAATATGAAGCATTTGAAACATTTTAGAAATTTCATGCATGGATTCAAAATGATGCACAATCTCATATAGGCTCTATTCATACTAATAATGGAAAATAACACACTTCAATTGAATTTGAAAACTCCCTTCACCAACATGGGATCAAACATCAAACAATCGTGCCCTATAATCCCCAAGAGAACGAAGTAGCTGAAAGAATGAACAGGACAATCTTAAATATGGTATGTTCCATGATGTTTTTCAAGAATGTTAAACTGATGTTTTGGGTTGATCCATTTCTATGTGTTGTGTATATAAAGAATAGGTTTCCATCTCATGCTATAAAAAACAAGACTCCCTATGAAATGTGGTATGGTCACATTCCTTCGATGTGGCATCTCATGGTTTTTGGTTCCACTTGTTATGCCTCGATACCTAAGCAATAAATAAGCAAACTCAGTGCAGGGAGTCACAAATGCATCTTCTTGGGGTACTTAAATACCTCAAAAGAATACTCTCTCTATGATGAAGTGAATATGAAGTTTAAAATATCTAGAGATGTGATATTTCCTTAATATTCCAACACTGACAATGTTATTAAGAAACATATTGATCGCTTGGATAGATTCAAACATGCAAAGTCTTTTCAAGAGTTTTATAATGATATTCCACATCTTGAAGGGGGGATCCCTATACTGTATCAATCTATGGAATCTCCTTCTAAAGTACTCTCTCCCTCGCATGAAGCTCTAGCCACCAACGACACTTTGAGTGATGCGAATGACAGAATTAGGAGACTAAATCTTGATTCAACCCCATCTCATTCAATCGAGTAGACTGGGACATCTCATAAAGGTCCTCCAAAATGGATAACACAGACACTTGAAAGTGTTAATCCCGATGAGGTTGGAAAGACAAGAATAAGAATCTTTGTTAGAAAAAATGGAGGTGATGTAGATGATCCCGATTCACCTGTTGATATGGATGTTTCATATGTTTATGAACTAAATTTGTCTACATTTTTTGAATCAACTTTCTTCAAAGAAGGCACTTCTCATGATGAATGGAAAGAAGCGATGCAAAAATAATATGATGTTTTGATAAAGAATGGCACCTGGAAGCTGGTTGATCCTCTGATGGGAACCAAACCAATATGTTACAAGTGGGCCTTCAAAAAAAAGTATAAAGTAGATGGCTCACTTGACAAGCACAAGGTCAGGCTTGTGGAAAAAGGTTTTTCACAGAAGGCAGGGGTCAACTATGAGGATAAATTTTCTCCCACAACAAAATGGGATACCATCCACACACTCTTTGCCTTGACAACTCAGAATAGTTGGAAAGTTGATCAAATGGATGCAAAAACTACTTTCTTGAATGGAGATCTCAAAGAGAAGCTTTTTATGTCCCAGCCAAAAGGATTTGTTGTGAAGGGTTAGGAACATAAAGTATGCAAGCTTATAAAATCCTTGTATAGTCTCAGGCAAGCACTACAAGCTTGGTACGAGAAATTGACTGAGCATCTTCTGAAACTCAATTTCAAACATTATGATCTTAATGATTCAACTTTGTTTGTAAAGAAAGTTGGAAAAATAGTTTTATATCATGTGGTGTTTGTAGATGATATTTTGATGATGGGGAACAATGAGAACTGCATTGCATCCATAAAGAAAGAACTGAGGAAAGGTTTTCAAATGACAGATTTGGGATATGTTCACTACTATCTTGGTATTGAAGTAACTCAACATCCAAAGTTTATATTCCTCTCTCAGAATAAGTACATTGGAGATCTGTTGAAAAATCTTGGCATGGCTGAGTGCAATCCTTTGACTAATCCAATGGAAAATAATTTAAAGCTCACATCTACTAAAGGAAAAGAATTTGAGGATGCAACAAAGTACAAACAACTCATAGGAAGTATCAACTACCTAGATACTAACAGACCAGATATTTCATTTTTTGTTGGAATCCTCTCCAAGTTTAGGAAAAAGGCTTGTGAGGGTTATTGGTATACTGCCAAAAGAGTTCTAAATTACTTAAAGGGAACTCAAGACTTTGGACTCAAGTATACACAAGAGGGTGACTTTAGCTTGATTGGATACTCTGATTCAAATTTTTGTGGAGATAAATCAAATGGAGTGTTGATGCAGGAGTATCCAGCTAAGGGCACCATGACCGGGTGTTGGTCTCCGCCAAGGTGGAAAGTTTATCAACATTTGGTTTCTTTATGTTTAATTAGTCAAAGCAGAATGTAGGGACTTGTTTTTTTTTTAATTTCAGTATTAGTTAGGGAACAGTCTAGTTAGTTAGGGTCACTGCCACAATTGTCTGTCTTTTAGTGAATAATTGCTTTATAACTGTTTCTTTCGTTTTAGGAAAAAGAAAATCATGTCAAATGTAAAAATCTTGCAGAGAAAGCAGAACCGAATGCATTAACAGTTATGTAACTAATAGAATAAAAAGTGAAAAAGTAACTATGCACAGTTCAGATAACTGTGGAAAAACAAGTAAAAATATAAAATGTAAATCATTCTGAGGGTTTCAACATAAGAGAACAGTAATAGAAGACAAAGAATATAATTTTCTTTCATTCAAGTCCATCTGTAACAGTCGTTGAAACGTTTATCTACTTTTTTCCTAATCATTGAAACAACCAAAATAGCAGATACGGTGCATGCACAGTCTTTCATTTATTTTCTCCTAAAGAATAGAATGCAGATAACAAGAATTGTACGCGAGGTTCCAGTACGAAGGCTGGTAAACAAAAAATTGAGACCACGATTGAAAATTCAAGTGAATTTCAAACAGTTCGAGTGAGAGCGAGTATGTAAATGCTGGGTAACAAAACCCAGGACATAGGTAACAAGCATAAACCAATATACTGTGAATTCTTTTCATTCCAAAAGAAAAAAAATAATAATAAAAAATAAAAAATAAAAAATAAAATTGTATACATATGACAGAGTTCGAGGATAACCCAACGAATAGCTAAAGATCCAAATGAACCAGTAGAACCCTAGACGAGGCTTTCAGACAGCCTTCAAATAGTCTCTTATAATCATTTTATAATTACAAACTTTTCAGAATCAAACAAGGGTTTGTGCCAAATAACCCAGGTCACGTAGCAAAGACAGAGGCATATGAGCAAACAAGTACTGGGACTCAAACCAACCTAAACGATAGAGACTAACCATAAAAACAAGTTGAAACAGTGGCAGAGCCTACCAGGACAGGACCGTGGCGTTCATACCAAGCACGCCAAAGAGAAAACCCCCAACCTACGAAATCAAAACAAGGCAAGATTGTTAGCCCAATTGTCAACGGAGGAAAGCAAACGAAGGGTAGAGAATTGTTTACTTAGTGAGGGAAGAAATTACCTGGAGGTTAGCCGCACGGGAAGAAAGCAAACCCAGTGAGCCACAATCCACGGTGATGACCTGAGACGGAGGAGAAATCGTTGTTAGAATCGGAGAAAGATGAGGAGGAAGATAAATCATGGAGGAATAATTTACCTAGAGCAAAATTGCGAGCAGGAGGAAGCCACCGTAGATGTGACCTGTAGCATGCCCACCGTTAATCAAATCTAACTAGCAGGATGACCATAGTAAAATAATATCAATGGAACAATTACAATTCAAGCAACCGAATAGAATATACTGTAGCCATTCTCTTAGGCAAGCGAGCAGAACCATCACCTTGTGCTCAAGGAACTGAGTCCATAAGTCACCAAGAAAAACGCAGGTGCCATACTCACAGGTAGCATAGTCCATAGTCGGCGCACGCAGAGTCGTGGCTTAATACCACACATTTGCAGCATGAAAGTTTTCAGACCAAACCCTCAGCACAGCAGAGTCACAAGACAAAAATGAAAGAGTAATAATCGAAGGTAGGGTTTTGGCATAGACCAAGGAGTGGGAAAACGAAAACCAAGGCAAGGACTGCCAATGCAGTAACATTAAAGACTATCATAAATGCCACCCAAACAAATTCCAAAGTCATCCAAAGATTAATCACTAATCACAACTACTAAGTCCACGAAAATCATTGCTTAATCATTTAATTAGTGATTAGTGTGATATTATGTTGTTTATCATCATTGTTGTGCGGAACTACGGGCTAGTCCCATCATAGTGGTATCAGAGCAAGATTTAGTGTTTTCTTGAGGAATGGAAGTTGGCCGACGAGGACGTGGAAGAGGTGCTCAGAGAGTAGCAAATGAATGATTGCGAGAGGAGATCAGGATCCTTACTGCCCATTTGGAGGCAGTTGAAGCAGGAAGGAGAAGAGATCCTAAGGTAGGTGATGACAATGAAGAAGAAGTTGTAGTGACAACAGATCGATCAGATGAAGAAGGGCCAGAAATGAGATTGTTGAGGTCAGTCCTACTGGTGAGCAGCAAGCCTAAACAAGAAATACCAAATTATGATGGCAGCTTGTCCACAAAGGTTCTATTGGACTGGATCAGCGACCTGGATAAGTATTTCTAGTGTGAAGAGATAAGTGAAGATCAAAGAGTTAAGTTCGCTACAACGAAGCTGAAGGGACACGTAGCCCTATGGTGGGATAGTGTCCAAACAGAGAGAAGGAGGTTGAACAAGTCTCCAATCAAGAAATGGTCAAGGATGGTGGCCAAGTTGAAAGGCATATTTCTGCCTAAGGATTATGAGATTGCACTGCATCGGCAAGTGCAGAGTCTGAAACAGAAAGGGATGACATTAAGAGAGTACACTGAAGAATTCTACCAGGTAAATTTACGAGCCGGTTATACGGAGGACACCCCGGAGAAAACAACAAGGTATGTGACTGGTTTAAGGTTAGAAATATTAGATGAAATCAACATTCTTTCCCCGAAAAACATCAAAGAATCATATCAGAGTGCTATGAAAGCAGAGGAGAAGATCACTAGGAAACAAAATGCCAGGAGAGGACGAGGAACCGGCAGAGGAAGAGGACAATCTTATGGTAGAGGGCGAACTGCCAGTAGTAATGAAGAAGGCAACAGTTCCAAAGCTTCTGGGACAGCAGAAAAAGGTGACAGCACGAGAGGTGGTAGGCCATATCAGCGAGGGAGGGGAAATGGTCAAGGTAGAGGAGCTAACTATCAGTGCTACAAGTGCCATAAGTGGGGGCACAGATCTTTTGAGTGTCTTGAGGTGGAACAAGCTGGATAGAGGGGTGCGTATGTCACACAACCAGAAGAAGCAGAGGCACCTCCCCAAGAAGTAGAAAATGTGCTAGAAACAGGGGAAGCCTTAGTTTTGAACAAGGTGTTACTGAAACCAGCCAAAGAAACAGCTGAACAAACTCAAAGGAAAGCCTTGTTCCAGACAGTTTGTAAGTCACATGGTAAATGCTGTAAGTTGATTATCGATAGTGGGAGTACAGACAACCTAGTAGCCACGGAGATGGTGGAGAAATTGGGGTTGAAGTGATTGAAGCACCCCACTCCTTAAAAGGTATCATGGCTGCAAAAAGGCCATCATTTGTTGGTAGATGAGCAATGCGAAGTGGAGTTCCATATTGGCAGATATAAGGATAAGGTCATTTGTGATATAATGCCGATGGATGTATGTCACATACTTCTAGGTAGGCCATGGCAGTATGACAGGAAGGTAGTACATGATGGGAAGACAAACTGTTATAAGTTTGTCAAAGATGGGATCAAGCACATGCTTATGCCCATCAAGGAGGAAGAGATAGTGGAAAGAAGTGGAACGAGAGTGTTGTTAATAGGCGAAAAACAATATTTAAAGCAGGTTGAAGACAGTGAAGTGAGATATGCTGTTATAAGAAGAGCAAAGATGATGTTGCTACACACAGAGGTGTTAGATTTGCCCACGGAAATTCAGCAAATGCTGCAGGAGTTTAGTGATATAGTAGTGGATGAATTGCCAGATAAAGCCCCTAAGAGAAGTATAAGTCATCATATTGACTTTATACCATGAGCAAGTTTGACGAATAAGGCAGCATATTGGATGAGACCCAAAGACAATGAGGAGATTAGAAAACAGGTGCAGGAATTGCTAGACAAAGGGCTGATAAGGGAAATTTTGAGCCCTTGCACAGTCCAACAGTTCTCGCTCCCAAGAAAGGAGGAGAATGGCAAATGTGCATAGATTCGAGGGCCATCAACAAGATCACCATTCGATATAGATTTTCACTACCACGGATGGACGACATGATGGACTGCCTGAGATGGGCAACATATTTTTCCAAGATTGATTTAAAGAGTGGGTATCATCAGATTCGAATTCGAGAAGGGAATGAGTGGAAGACAACCTTCAAGACTAATGAGGGACTGCATGAGTGGCTAGTAATGCCATTCGTACTAAGCAATGCACCTAGTACCTTTATGCGATTAATGAATGAAATGCTGAAAGAATACATTGGGAAGTTTGTAATAGTGTACCTGGATGACATATTAATTTTCAGCAAGACGAGGGAGGAACACTTTCGATGTGTTCGAAAAGTGTTGGAAAAATTGCAAAAGAATAAGTTGTTGATAAATCTGAAAAAGTGTACTTTTCTGCAAAGAGAATTGGTTTATCTAGGTTTTGTGATTACAGAAAATGAGTTGAATATGGACCCACAGAAGATTGCAGCAATTGTCAACCGACCATCCCTGAAAAGTTTGTTTGAGGTACGTAGTTTTCATGGGCTGGCAAGTTTTTAGCGAAAATTTATAAGAAATTTCAATGAAATCTCCGCACCTCTGTTGGACACTATAAAGAAGGCAATTCAGCCTTTTCATTGGACCGAGGTAGTAGAGAGGAGTTTTCAGCTAATGAAGAAGAATATCACAGAGAGACCAATCCTGAGATTGTTAGATTTTAAAAAGCTCTTTTAGGTTTGATGTGATGCAAGCGATATGGCCATAGGAGCTGTACTTAGCCAAGAAGACAAACCTGTTGCGTTTTTCAGCGAGAAGTTGAACGAAAGCAGGCAGAAGTATTCATCCTACGACAAGGAATTCTATGCTGTCGTCCAAGCATTGAAGCATTGGAGACACTATTTGTTGGGGAATGAGTTCGTTTTGTTCTCAGATAATTCTGCACTACAGTATGTGATGCAACAACACAAGCTGAATCACAAACATTCTAAGTGGGTTGAGTATTTGCAGAGTTTCACCTTTATGTTGAAACACATCAACGAGCAGGCCAACAAGGTGGTGGATGCGTTGAGCAGAAGAGCCTTACTCTTGTAGGAGAGTACTATACAAGTGTTGGGCTTTGAGCACTTGAAAGACTTGTATCAAACTGACACAGATTTCAGGGAGGCTTATGAAGCATGTCAGAACCCTTTGGTGAGAGACAATAGTCTGCGGTTGGACTATAACTTGCAGGAGAAGCTATTGTTTAAAGGAGGACAATTATGCATTCCTGACTGCTCAATGAGAGAGAATATCATTCGGGAAAAGCATAGTGGAGGTCTAGCCGGACATTTTGGCATAGATAAGACATTAGAGCAGCTTATCCATTTTTATTATTGGCCAAAAATGCGAAGGGATGTGCAAAGATTTGTGACTAGATGTAAAGTGTGTCAGTTGGCAAAAGGACACAGTCAAAATACGAGACTTTACACGCATTGCCCATTCCAAGTAGACCGTGGGACTCAGTCAGCTTGGACTTTGTCTTGGGTCTACCAAGGACACAACAAGGTTATGATTTGGTGATGGTAGTAGTGGATTGGTTTTCGAAGATGGCGCATTTTATCCCTTGCAGAAAGACCAGCGATGCCACTCATGTGGCCACTTGTTCTTTGTAGAGATCGTTAGACTACATGGTCTACCTAAGTCCATTCTTTCTGACAGGGACGTGAAGTTTACAAGGCACTTTTGGTGCATCCTGTGGAAGAAGATGGACAGGCAGTTAAGTTTTAGCTCTGCTTATCACCTGCAGACTGATGGGAAAATAGAGGTGGTAAACAGAAGTCTAGGGAATCTGCTACGAAGTTCAATTAATGAAAATTCACAAATGTGGGATCAAGTACTTGCCCAGGTAGAGTTTGCTTACAGCGACTCGCCCATCGCAACATGGGTTGCAGTCATTTTCAGATTCTGTATGTCATGCATCCTCGCAGAGTGCATGAGTTGTGAGATCTAGGATAGTAGGAAAGACAGAGCGCTAATGGGGAAGATTTCACTAACGCGATGAAAGATTTGCATGAGCAGGTGAAAGTCAAGTTGCAGAACAACAATAAAAAATATAAGCAGCAAGCAGATTTGAAACAGAGAGAAGTGCAGTTTAATGTGGGGGATGAAGTCCTCGTGCATTTGTGCAAGGAGTGTTTCCCTAGAGGCGCGTATAACAAAATGAAATACAAGAAGATAGACCCCTGCAAAGTCTTTCGGAAATTTTCAGCGAATGCCTATGAAATACAGTTGCCACCAGGAATAGGCATCTTGCCCATCTTTAATGTAGCAGACCTGTTTCCATACACTGTTGGTTAAGAGGAAGACAATACCACATGACTTACATGAGACACCCAAGATGGAAGTAAAACTTGGATGAGACAAATGCGTTACATTCAGCCTCCCGAGATTGAGAGGATCCTCGACACTCAAGTGGCTAAGCGAACTTAGTGAAAATAGTATCTACAATATCTGGTCAAGTGGAAGAACCATCCTATTGAGGACAATTCGTTACTTGATGCCAAGCAGATAGAGCAGGTGGTTTATTCAGTTGAGAAGCTCATGGACCAGAGTCATGATTTCTTTTTACCCCAGGAGCCTGATGCAGGAGCATCCAACTAAGGGCACCACGGCCGAGTGTTGGTCTCCGCCAAGGTGGAAAGTTTATCAACATTTGGTTTCTTTATGTTTAATTAGTCAAAGTAGAATGTAGGGACTTGTTTTTTTTTTAATTTTAGTATTAGTTAGGGAACAATCTAGTTAGTTAGGGTCACTGCCACAATTGTCTATCTTTTAGTGAATAATTGCTTTATAACTATTTCTTTCATTTTAGGAAAAAGACAATCATGTCAAATGTAAAAATCTTGCAGTGCAAGTAGAACTGAATGCATTAACAGTTATGTAACTAATAGAATAAAAACTGAAAAAGTAATTATGCACAGTTCAGATAACTGTGGAAAAACAAGTACAAATACAAAATGTAAATCATTCTGAGGGGTTCAGCATAAGAGAACAGTAATAGAAGACAAAGAATATAATTTTCTTTCATTCAAGTCAATCTGTAATAGTCGTTGAAACATTTATCTACTTTTTTCCTAATCATTGAAGTAACCAAAATAGCAGATACGGTGCATGCACATTCTTTCATTTATTTTCTGCTAAAGAACAGAATGTAGATAACAAGAATTGTACGCAAGGTTCCAGTAGGAAGGCTGGTAAACAGCAAATTGAGACCATGACCGAAAAGTCAAGAGCATTTCAGACAGTTCAAGCGAGAGAGAGTATGTAAACGTTGGGTAACAAAACCCAGGACAAAGGTAATAAGCATAAATCAATATACTGTGAATTCTTTTCATTCCAAAAAAAAAAAAAAATAAAATATATATCTATATATATATATATATATTATATATATATATAATAATATATTATATATTTGTATACATGTGATAGAGTTCGGGGATAACCCAACGAACAGCTAAAGAGCCAAATGAACCAATAGAACCCTAGACGAGGATTTCAGACAGCCTTCAAAAAGTCTCTTATAATCATTTTATAATTGCAAACTTTATGGAATCAAACAAGGGTTTGTGCCAAATAACCCAAGTCGCATAATGACAACAGAGGCGTATGAACAAACAAGTACTGGGACTCAAACCAACCTAAACAATAGAGACTAACCATAAAAAGAAGTTGAAACAGTGGCAGAGCCTACTGGGATAGGCCCGTGGCGTTCATACCAAGCATGCCAAAGAGCAAACCCCCAACCTGCGAAATCAAAATAGGGCAAGACTGTTAGCCCAATTGTCAACAGAGGAAAGCAAACGAAGGGTAGAGAACTGTTTACTTAGTGAGGGAAGAAATTACCTGGAGGTTAGCTGCGCGGGAAGAAAGCAAATCCAGTGAGCCACAATCCATGGTGATGACCTGAGATGAAGGATCAATCATTGTTAGAACCGGAGAAAGACGAGGAGGAAGATAAATCATGGAGGAATAATTTACCTGGAGTGAAATTACGAGCAAGAGGAAGCCACCGTAGATGTGACCTATAGCATGCACAACATTAATCAAATCTAACCAGCAGGAAGACCATAGTAAAATAATAACAGTGGAACAATTACAGGTCAAGCAACCGAACAGAACATACTGTAGCCATTCTTTTATGCAAGTCAGCAGAACCATCACCCTGTGCTCAAGGAACCGAGCCCATAAGTCACCAAGACAAACGCAGGTGCCATACTCATAAGAAGCATAGTCCATAGTCGGTGGACGCAGAGTCGTGTCTTAACACCACACATTTGCAGCATGAAAGTTTTCAGACCAAAGCTTGAGCACAGCAGAGTCACAAGACAAAAATGAAAGAGTAGCAATAGAAGGTAGGGTTTTGGCATAGTCCAAGGAGCGGGAAAATGAAAACCAAGGCAAGGATCGTCAGTGCAGTAACATTAAAGACTATCATAAATGCCACCCAAACAAAGTCCAGAATCATCTGAAGATTAATCTCTAATCACAACTGCTAAGACCACAAAAATCATTGCTTAATCATTTAATTAGTGATTAGTGTGATATTATGTTGTTTATCATCATTGTAGTGCGGAACTACGGGTTGGTCCCATCAAGTATCTACTTCAAGTTATGTTATGAGTCCTGTATCAGGAGTTGTCTCCTTGAGGTCACGCAAACAATCAGTTCCAGCAAAGTCCACAACTGAGTTAGAAAATGTGGCAGCAATTGCAACAATGAAGAAATTGTGTGGCCGAGGAAAATTATGGAAGATTTGCATGAGAAACAAGTGCATTCAACTCCTCTTTTGATTAATAACACTTCTATAATAAAGTTGGCCAAGAACCCAAAGTCCATGATCGAACAAAGCACATCAATACAAAATACCATCTGATTCGACATCATGTTGAGGCCAAAACAATCCACCTATGGAATTGTTCCACAAATGAGCAAATTGCAGACATCTTAACCAAAGCGCTTGGAATGGAAAAGTTTGAAAGATCCATAATAATGCTTGGACTCACCATCATCCTTTCAGATTAAGAGGGGGAATATTGACACCTAATGTTTGGGATTAGGAAATCCATGTACATATTGTAAATAACAAAAACAAAGAAGTTGGAAGGCAAAGAGACATTGGGAGATGAAACCCAATAATATCCGTCTCCATGTATATATTCATATTCTATCTTAATGCAAATACAACAATTTCATTCGAAGTTACTCCCGGCGTGACAAGGATCACAACATGTACACTTTTGACTTTAGACTCATTTTAATAATGGCTTAGCCTTGTAGGCTTAAACCTATCACTTATCTTTTACCCCACCCTCCACTTTTAGAGTCATACCTCTTAGTACTTTCTTGTTTAACTTGATTTGCAACAATAACGTATTTTTTATTACGAGTGTGATTACATATTTACATATTCAAGCTCATTAACCTTTTACCACATAAAAACAACATAAAAACTTGGCAACATATTTACATTTACATATTCATGCCGGTCCAACAAATTTGGTCTCACCAACCAAAACATAATATGTACACTACACATAAAAGCTATTAAAAGTTATCATTGAGACATTAAATACTCCATAAAACTTATATAACAAGAGGGGCTGCGGGGCAGCTAGTCCCTACCCCAGCCCGCAGCGTAAGAGCCAAGTCCATCCATGGTGCCCTTAGGCCGGTCAGCGTAAAGCGAGTTGTTAGAAGACTATGCGAGAATCATGGAGCAAAGCTCCACAGGGAACCATTAAGATTTTTGAGATTTTCCCAGTAATTTCAACATGCATCCAAGCTTAGAGGATGAAACTATGGTCAGACATTTGCAGCCGCTTCTGGTACAATGTGGACATTGATCAGTGGTCGCCATTGTTAGTAGGGTGATTGTTTGAGAGTTGCATAAGAAACTCGCCGGTGAAACGTCGTTGCGAACAGAGCATTTTGAAGCTGCAATCAGTACAAGGCAGATCACGTACTGCACTCCTTGGCCACTGGCTACGCAAAGCTGACACCAGGCATCGAGTTTCTGCAAGACCACGTGAAAGCTTAGTTATGAGCAAAAAGATGTTGCAACCGGGCGGCCTCGGTATACAACGCCTATATGAATTACAATGGCCTATTTAAGCATAATGGTATATACTCGGTATTAAATTTTATTTCTCCCGGAAATTCATGCCCTTTACGGAACGTTGCAGGTTGCAGCATCGTCCAGGCAAAACCAATTATCTGAAAGCCAGGGCGCGCATTTTCTTTGCATATTACGGGATAAAGTAATGAGAAATTGCTGGAATTACGTGGAAAACAGAGACATTACAGACATGAGCATTTGAGAATGTGTACTTGAACCCGTGAACGGTAGTGCTATTTCCATGCATTAGCAAATTTGAATTTAAAAAAGGCCAGATTTAATATAAGCAGAAAACATGTTGGTTTAGATAACTTCTAAGCACTGCTGAGCACAGGGGCTGGGCTGGGCTAAATGGAGCCACCGGCTTTGGAGAAATGGAGCAGCGTGCGGATCGAACCTGCGACAGGGATATAACCTATTAGGGTAGAACCCACTGGTATTGCACCCGTAGCTCCAGATCTAGTACCATTTGTGGATGCAGGAGAGACTGTGGAGCTACGATAGTTTACCCCATGCTCATTTGAAAACCTGTTTTCTGTATTGTGTGGTTTCTCTAGAGGACTGGTACATTCCGGTGCACATTATATCGTTTGTTGGTTTATTTTCATGCGGGCGCAAAGCCAATGGTGAACAATAAGAGGCAAGTTCACTCTATTTCGAAGCCAAAAAGCACTTACAGTAGTTTTAAGCAAATCACAAGCGCTGTGAACTCTCAACGATTTACCATGGTTTACTCTATCTATATGGGCATAAATATAATTAGTATTCTTCCACGTAAATGTCCATGTTTTCTTCTGGTTTGTTTTTGGTAATTCGGCTAGTTCTACGATAGCCTCTTCCTTGGACATAGGTAAGTTGTGGTAATGTGGCTGTTTTTTTATAGCCTTTCGTAAGTTGGAATTTGAACCTACAACCCTTGACATAGGCAAGTTGGGTTTGAACATGTAACATGCACAAAAATGTAATTAGGGGTTGCGCATATACGAGGTTATATCAATAAAGGAAAAAAACAATGATTTAGCGAAATAAATAAAACGCATTGCACAAAATAAATGGCTCCCCACCAATGCCAATACTAATGGTTTGAATACTGCATATAAGAAAAATCAACGAAAAGTAATTGCGTCTAGTTTTACAAACATGGCTTAAGGGTGCATGGTTAGACAGTAAGATTTTCCCTAACGCCGTAAAGACTTCAAACATTCAGAGTCAAACATTGAACAAAACGCCACTTGTTAGTCTATTATACATTACCACCAGCTCAAGCATAATGCATGAGCGAAACGTGGCGCAGGACAACCATGACAAGTACGTGAAGGTCCCTCTCATCTGTCTCATTTGCAAATCAAACCAGGCATCGGAAGTCCATTCATTGTTCATCTGGGTTCATCCAGCACATTGAGGGGTTCACACTACTGAGTTGAGACCACATTTTCAATCCCCTGCACAGAGTTCTGTTTGTGCCCATTTTCTGAAACTGTTATTGTGCGTTATGCAGGCATCGCGGTCGTGGGATCAGGTGAAGTTCAGAAGCAGTCTTTAAAACGAATCCTGTAAACTTTCTGAGCGAGCATTGATTTACTAGGCCTTGTAGAGATGTATTGGGATCAGGTGAAGTTCAGACGCAGTCTTTAAAACGAATCCTGTAAACTTTCTGAGCGAGAACTGATTTACCAGGCCTTGTAGAGATGTATTTGAATGGGGTAAGACTTCATTGTAACAGCTTATTCAAACCATAACTGTAGATAATACTGTGTGGTCATATTTCCGTGTGTGTGTTTTTTTTTGTCCGTACCATGATGGGAGCAATCTATGCTTATCATATCTAATTAGAGTTATTATTACGGTTTTAATCTCTCCTTCCTTGATTGTTAAATTTGCAGGAGCTTGAACTGGATAAATTTGTTACAGACAAGGTTTCTTTTGCTGACATCAACAAGGCATTTGATCACATGCTTAAAGGAGAGGGTCTGAGAACTGTAATTAAAGTCATCCGGCAGAAGCTCTATTGGTAGCCCCGCCATGGATGCTCGAACCAGAAGTGCTATACGGTAGTACTTGTGCTGGCTACCAGAAAGCCCTAAAGGCCCTCTTGTTTATGCCAGTTACTGGACAAGTGAATAAGGTTCAAGTTAGGGGAAAATTGGAAGTTCAGAGTGAAATTGTCATCGACGAAAGCTGCCCAGAAACTGCAAAACTACTCTTGAGCATGCCAGCCAGAGGACAGTTAAATATGGTACAAGTTAGTGGGGAATTGGAAATTCAGAATACAATTGTCACAGAAGAAAGCTGCCCAAATTCCATTCGAGCTTCAATCCAAACATTAGCGAAAGATTGCATTCGTAAGAACCTTGAAGTTTCCAATTGGACAATGAAGTTAAAGGATGCAGATGGCAGTCCCGAATCGGATTTTGAAGTGAAGAACGGAGACAGGTAAATTTTCAGAAGAAGAAACTATTCATAGTTTAACGAATTTCGGTGGATTCGACTGGATGTAATTTCAATGGCAATAATTGTACATGTTTTTTTTTAAATTGAAGAAATTATGCCATCATAAGAATGCAATTACTGATGAATAGTAAACGATAACCAGAGATGAACCGGTACCAAGCAGACAATAATTGAGGAGCAGAACCCATCGGTCGCTCGTCAGAAGCCGCAGGAGGAGGAAGAGGAGCCGGTTTATGAGAAAGTATCGACGGAAAGATCCGGCACAACGGATTTAGAAGAGGAGGAGAAGCCGGTTTATGATAAAGAATCGACAGAAAGATCCAGCACAAGGATTGCAGGTTACACTTTCCACTGCGAGCGACAAAGCATGGCCTGCGAGTAATACAAGAATCATAAAATCTATGTATTTTCAATTTGTATTTTAAGTATTGATTTGGGTTTTTTTCAGAGTGGTAGCACTCAAGGGCGTCTAATTAAATGTTTGAATTGCAGGGTAAGTTAGGTTACCGTGTGAGCAGCAAAGAGTAGTTATAGGAGCACATTGGCGGATCCTCCAAAGATAAGACCCGCTTAACCAGCTAAAAGAGTTCCGACAGTCCAGGTACAAATGCTCTTTTTTCTCAAAACTGTAATTCTGCAGTTCCTTTATCAGTATAAATTATGCTTCAACTCGTTCAAGAAATCGTTCCATAGCTTCAATTCCCGTCTCGTGGGGTGCATTGCTTTCTGTTCACTTATAGGTGGGGTGAATTGCTTTCTGTTCACTTACAGGCTAGGTTACCAGGGCCGTGCTCTGCCTGTAATACAACCAAAACAACCTGGTTATATATATATCAAAACAACCTGGTTATATATCTATATATATATATATAACAAATTGAATATGAATACTAATTGATTTCACACAGATTTCACCTGTGCAGGCTCTGCGCCCAGAAGATGAACAGTACGATCCAGGAATGGGGATGGTGAGTTCAAATAAGCGTTTGGAAAGGCCATAGGAGCCAGCACCTGTTCCAGCACCTATTTGGAAAGCCCATAGGAGCCAGCACCTGTTAGATGTGCTGGCAGGCGTACATGCAACGGTGATAACTGTGCTACATGCACTGTGCTATAGGCCAATGTA
>APFE030392761.1:22389-72772 GCA_000404065.3 Pinus taeda | reverse complement strand
CTATTGTACCCAGGGATTGTAGCCATTGGACTCCTAGTACAACATCAGGACCTCCCATTGGAATGGGAAGCATTGGGCTAGTCAATACATATTCTCCCATGGATAGCTTGATATTATGGCACTTTCCAGAGCAATTTATTGTTCCTCCATTTGCAATCATCACTTGACACTCTGGTGCTGGATATAGGAAGCAATTCAATTCTTTTGCTAACTTACAATGAATAAAATTGTGGGTACTTCCTGAATCAATCAACACTATTACCTTTTTCTTCTTGATTTGTCCTTCTATCTTGATGGTTTGAGGAGTGGTAATTCCCGCCAATGCATTACAAGATATGGTCGGATTCATTTCTTCTTTATCTAGGCTTTGTTCCTGGAGTATATCCTCTTCTTTTGACGTTTCTTGCTCCTTTTCTTCTTCCTCTTCACAATCTATGTAGAATAATTTCTTCTCAGCACACTTATGACCTTTAGTGTATTTGCTATCACAACTGTAACAAACCCTTTTGCTCTTTTTTCTTCCAATGTTGTGGTGTCAACCTTATAGGTTGTGGAAGACTAGCAGCAACAAAACTTCCGTCTTTATAGTTGTGAGTGGTATGCTTCCTGGTTGCCATAATTTTTGCTTTCCATTTTTCTTGCTAACCTGAATGCCTTCTCTAATGAATCAGGTTCCCAAAGGCGAACATCATGTTGGATATTATCCTTTAAAGACCCTATGAACACATCAATCCTATGCTATTCTGGAATATCTTTTACCCTTATGTTCAATTTTTGGAACTCCTCAATTGCTCCATTATTGAACCCTTTTGTTTAATACTTATCAATTGGCTAAAAAAAGTGTTGCTTTTTGTATCCTCATAATGTGCTATCAATTCTTCCGTAAAAATTGCCCAAGTGATAAATTGTTAGAGCAAGCCATTGATACCATACAAACTGATTTGGTTCCAAATATAAAGTTTCCATACGTACCTTTTGTGTGTTTTGCACATTATTGAGATCGAACAATTGCTCCATCTGTAATATCCATGTTGCGGGATCCTTGCCATCAAACTTCCTCATATCGATTTTTGGAATATGGTGGGTCTTCGATCCAACATTAGAGTCTATGGATCATGATTAACATTTCTTTGGTTCTCATCATGAGTTTCCTTTGGTACCTTTTCACCATTAGTGACCATTTCTTGTAGCAACTTATTCATATTTATTGTCAATTCTTCCATCTTATCATCCATGCCATCAATTTTAGCGTCCATGCCATTCATCTTAGCTTCCATGCCATCCATCTTAGCTTTTAAGCCCTTCTTTCAATAATCCATCTGAGCTTCTACACCTTTCTTTAAACCATCCATCTTAGCTTCTACATCTTTCGTTAAACCATCCATCTTAGATTCTGTTGCTTTTTGTGCAAGTGACACTTGTTGCACTTGTTCTTGTAATTTTGATATATCATGTAGCATTTCTTCCTCTTCTTCATGAGTCATGCTAAAGCTTTCAGGTTCCTTACTATGTGTTTGCATTTTATTTCCTCGGGGCATTAGTTACTGATAATAATGCTCTACTGTGCCCTTTTAATTCCTTCAAAATAAATTTCAAACCAATCTTAAGCAAAAATTTAAAAGAATCTACACACCTTTTTTCACTTTGTAGGAGCTCGATATTGCCTTTGATGTATCTCGGTACATTCAAATCATCCAATACTAAAATTGTGACCTATAGTAGCCCTCTGTGTCCTTTTTCCAATGCCACCAGTCTCATCCAAATTGGATTCTCCAAGGAAGAGTTATGCGAAATCTCCCACAGTGACCTGATTATGGACTAGTTCAGTAGGGTGAACTTGTACGATGTGCCACGAGTCCCTATTTCATCTTTTGGCTCTAAAAAATATATACAAGAAACTACAGTCCGTCCTCTTTCTGCACCTTCTTACGAAATTTCAATCCAATGCTCAGAGAAAAATTTATGATGATTTTCCCCAGGTCACCGGTTTGGAATGTAATTCAGGAGTTTGCAAAAAGACCAACTTCCTCAGATCATATCTCCGCCAATATAGCGCAAAACGCTTTGAAATTTGGACCCGAGATTCAGCGCGATGTCGTCTCAAATGGGTTTTCTTTTTAGCTTTTGAAACGTTGGAGAATTTTTTTTTTGCGAAAATGGCACAATGCCCTGTTTGGAGCAGCGAAACCCTAGAATCCAAAGCTCTGATACCAAATGTTATGAAACCAGCTGAAGAAAAGATAGAAAAGATAGATCAACGCCTTATAATTTAGTCTCTTTGAGGGGGAAACCTCCTTTACATTACATAAATGAACAATTCTTGGATGATACAAATGACAAAACCTCCTTTCTATATATAGGAGTCTAAGGAGTCACAATATAACCCAGCCGACCTAACTAATAATAATATAAAGCCACAAAAATAACAATAGAGGGATTCTATGGGGCACAGTAATAACAATATGGGGGCAATAGGGGCGCAACAATATTAATAAGGGGTACAAATACAATAGTAATGTGGTAATCACTAGTATTATAGGGACCCAACAATATATCAGATAGAAATTAGGAATGATTCCTACCTCTTTACTCTGCTAATTGTTCTAACATACATGTCATGTTCAAGTGGAGTTGTGACTGTAAACACCAACAATTTACTTTTTGTACCCAAATCATATAAAATACAGTCGAGTGTATACATTGTTTTTTATCTAGACAATTGCATATGCTTCTCAGTAATGAAAAAGAAGCGACATGGATTCAGGGGGAGATTCTCATATGCTTCAATCAATTATTGGCATTCTGGTTATGATATTGATTTATTGCAAACTGTTAATGATGCCCATATGTTCCTTAGGAATTATTTTGGTTTATGAGTTGTTGCAAAAACTTATATTGTTGTTGATGAAATGGTTATTTGGTGCATTTGTTGCTTGATGAGATGGATATGATTAGATTTTATGATGAAGAATTGGCACTGGTTCAGGGGGAGCATCTGATATGTTTCTAATAGTGCATTGTTGGCATTTGGTTTCTTATGCACTTCTTGTTGCATGATGGTGTTTATGATGAGTTCATGGTTTACTCAGAACACTTGGGTTTCTTATGATGTAGTTATATTATTGATTGATAATACTACTTAATGCACATGATGAGGAGAGATTGATTGCTACACTATCTTGTCTTACATGTTGAGGATGATCATGTTGCTTCCATCTAATCATTATGTTGTAGATTCCTATATGGTGCATATTGATCACTAATGGCTATCATGGTCTTGCTATCTCATTGTTGAGGTCCATGTTTTTGGTTATATGTGTCATATATGTATCTTGTTGTAAAGGTAATCAAAATACTCATTTTGTAATCATGTATGGGCTATTGGGATCAAGTCACGCTATGTATATAATCCCATTATTTTGGGACATTGATGTAAAATTTGATTCCAATATGTAAAACCATTACGTTGGGTGATTGATGTAATAATGGGAACATATAGTCATTGGTCATAGGTAAGGTCATCCTTGTTTGGTCTTGTACTTTATTGAAGGTCCAACATATGCTCACGGGGATCATGGTTAGTATGCATACTTCATAATTCATAACAGCAGATCAGACTTACATCGATGAGCATTGAAAGGGAAGTACTTCATTTAGCCTAGTTCAGCCCTTTTCCCTTGATGTAAAAGGGGGAGAGAAGACTTGGTGTTGGGGAGTGAAGACTTAATGTTTGTAGGTATTCTTGCATGTGTTTGCAGGTGGTTTCCAAACACCAAAGTAGTTTCCATCAAGTCCAAAGGGGGATATTGTTGGCATTATGGCTAATGTGTTTTCCTTGATGGAAACTTGCTTGGTATAAATGTAGTTAATATAAACATGATGATAATATGATGATTTTGGAACTAATGTAGCTTTAAGAAATATTGGTATAGATGTTACAAAGGATATGGATAGAGAAATGGCAATACAATGACATATGGATGACAAAAGTGAAGTTTGAGAAAGTATACACGATTCTTGTGAAGAAGGGTTGCATGCATATGCAGGTCCTATGAGAAAAAGTCGCATACATAATCTGAATCATGTAAATCTGGATACCAAGGGCCATTACCATGGTCTTTTCCCATAGTAATTGTTGTGGCAATGTTTATTTTATCTTGTCAACAAATACTAACAACATTACAAAAGGATTTACCTATAGGTATTGGCTAAGGCAAAATCTATATAAGGAGATGGAGATCAAGGTTTTGGGTGTGCAAGTGAATAGTCATTCATGTGTGATCTGATCTGAAACAAGTGTGCACTAGGGAGTAAGGAGATGATTCAAATATGGAAGATATGAAAGTACATTAATAACTAATGGTTAAACTTAACTGATTTGTTTGTCTTTGAATATCAATGATTTGTTTGAATGTGTTTAAAGAGATATGTGATTTAACAGAGAAATTTGTAGAAAGTATGATTGTGATTTGTAGCGAAAATCTGATTCAGTAGTTCAACATATGTATGCTAGGTTTCCTCAGTAAGGCCACATACATACGTGGATTTGGTCCAGCATAGTCACATATAGATACTGTGATATTTTTTAGTGTATTGGTATATATATACGTGAGTGTTATGCATGGTAGTCATGTACATATGTTGATCTATTTTATTGAAGTTGCATATATGTACTAGGGTTTGAATTGTTTCTTGACAATTCATGATATTTATTCGACTTATTGTTGTCTGTTAATGATGTCTTAATCATGATGATTTCTTTCTGATAGTTTTGCTTCGGTTGATTGAATTGTGTATTGATATATTGATCAGTTATGATGATTGGGTATGGTTCAATAGTTTGTGATTAGTTCAGTACTTAATTCAGTGAGTGGTTCAGTGTTACAGTGATTCATTTAACCAAATGCTTCAGTGTTCAGAAATTTGAGATATGTACATAGGTTTTATGTATAGGAAGTGTGTATATACGTTGGTTCTCTTAAGAACAGTCACATATATATTCTAAAGTTCATTTCATTTTGGTTGGATTCTATATTTAGTAACTTTATGCTTCAGAGATTCATTTGGTTTACAATGCTTCAGTGATTTAGATTCAATATTTCGATTTGACATATTGGTTTGGGATTATTGTTGGTGTGGTTTCAGTATGAAAATTTGATGAAAGGTTGCCTACAGGTTATTTGATGATTGTTTGACAGTTGGATCCAGTGTGAAACATTCTAAAAAGTGGTCCAAAAGGTGTTTAGGGTTATATCCTACAGTGAGGGATTAGGAGCTCCCTTCCGGTAGGAGATAGTAAACGAGATCGTGGGGTTGTAGCTCTCTTCCAGTGGGTGCTGGAGAATGAGTGGAGGTTGTAGCCTCCTACAAGTGGGTGTTTATATGCTAGTAAGAGTCTGCACCAATACAAAATGTAATGAGTATTTTCTTTATATAATAAGAAATAAGATAGAGACATCGATAACGATGGTTTTCTCCCACATTGGGTTTCCACCTAAATTCGGGTGTTCTATGTGTGTTTCTTATGTGTTGTGATTTATCTGTTATTTATTGCATACTTGATGGTTAATTAATTAATAATGAAATGGTTAATTTAACTCACTGATGGAAGTTATGTCAAGTTAAGTTATTTGGATATACGCGATTTGCATTCCCTAGATTCGCGTACATACATGGCTTGCATGAAGAACAATAGCGTACAAAATTATGGATATGGAATTGAAAGTTTAAAGTGAATTAAAAATACTTACTCCCCCCCCCCCTCTCAATATTTTTCCTAACAATTTCTCCCCCTTAGTATCCCACCTCCTCATTTTGGAAGGAGGATTTCTTTGGTAGCTAGTAACTAACTTGTTTCATTTTCTTTTGCTAGCTTAGTAATTAGATCTAATCAATAACTTGCTCATTTTGCATTGTTAGCTTAGTTCATTACATTAATTAACTGTTAGATATAATTTCACTTTCGTTTTTCAAGTAGTTTCAATCACTTGTCATCTACTTGATCTTACTTGCTTTTATTTCCATTGAAGAAGTTTTAGCTTCTTGATCTAATTTTTTATTTAATTGTAATTTGCTTCATTGATCATTTAACAATCTAAATGCACGAATTGATTAGTTTGATCAATTTAAAGTGAAATGGTATTTTTCTAATTGATATTCATAAGAAATTTCACACTTAATTGTCAAATTTACATCTCATTGAAGCACTTGTTATAATTTTAGATCTCATTTCTAGATTGCATATCTATAAAATTTACCTCCAAGCATAAGCTTTTTTGATATATATTTAGGACAACCTTCCTCAATTGTCATTCAATCTCCCTAAATTTGAGTTTGGAGCAAAGGTTAAAATGTGTGACCTCGTAGTTCTCTTGCGGTCGAGTCTCTTGTAGGAATGAAGGTGCGTGGGTTTACCGAAGTCCTAGGGGGGTATTGTTAAGGAGGCCATTACCTCCTCTTCCTAGCCTTCTTGCACTCACTTCAATACTTACCAAGTTGAAGGAACTGAGGGTAATTAAGCATTTATTTAAAAACTACAAAGACCACTTGATCTCACACACTCACTAATAACATTTTCTCATTTTTGCATAAAATTTATTATTGTACAATTTGGATTGTGAGCTTATCATTCACTTGAAAACATCTTATATTATTGTACTTGTTTATTTCAATCTTCATGTGCTCATTGTTAATTTTCATTTAAATGTTATTTCATAATTGAGCATCTTTCCCTTAAGTACAATCTTTATTCTATTGCAAGGTCTATTTTCATTTTGTGGCTCAGAATCAAAGTTGTATATACTCATTTCTCATTTTCAAGTATTGTGATATCTTCTTTGAGCATATATTTATTGCAAGTTATATTTAAAGTCATTGGTCTCTCACAATTTTTCTTGTGAGATATCTTGTTAATTTAAATGAATCCATATTGTTGATGTTTATATGGTCATAGGCATTTAAACTTGCTAAATTAATCTCTAATTTCATTTCAAGTTATATTTAATGTTGATATACTTAGTAACCATCTCCTAGAACTTGTTATCTCTAACAAGTTATCATTTAGAATCTTCCTTAGACACCCCCCCCTGATTAGCTTAACTAGGAGAGAGATTTAACAAAGAGAGTTGGGAATAGGTGACAACCCCTTCTCTGAGTGTTGCCACAAAACACACCCTGTGGGGTTGAGGATTTTTCCTACAATCCTAGGTGTGAAAATCTATGGGAAACATGCATCAAGGAGGAGTAATGAAGGATCTTACAGAATGCCTTGAGGGCTGAAGAATGTGTAGAAAAAATGAGGAAAATCAATATACAGGTATAGGAGACATTGTAGAAGTCACAAGAAAAATACAAGAATAGGAATGATAAGCACAACAAAGAGAATTCGTTCAAGGTGGGAGATAGAGTATGGTTATAGTTAAATAAGGAGACGCTACAAGGTCCCAATAAGAAAATCAAGGCTTTGCGATATGGTCCTTTGTGATACTGGAAAAGGTGGAAGATAATTCCTATAGACTCAATGTACCCCCATACATGCACATTTACTTAGTTGTGAATGTAAAGAATCTAAAACTCTATGAGCATTCCATGCTAGATTAGGAAGAGGAACAAGTCCTACCTTTGATGGAGGATTTGGCACCATATGCTCAGCCTGAGTTGATAGAAGATACAGTTTTATATAAGAGGTCCAGAAAGTCTATAAGGGAGTGGAATCATGGCCTTTGGTAGATTAGGTTGAAATGACGACTTCCAAACAAGGATAAAAGGTACACCCAAGAAAAGATGGAGGAAAATTTTCCTCACCTCACTCAATAGAAGCTTTTGGGGACTAAAATCCTCCTGAATTTGGGAGATATGATCTGGATTGAATGATAGTATTGTTTTTCATCCATCTCAATGATTTTAGAGTGAAAAAGTGGAGGAATCAACTCTTAGAACCATTTTTACCGACGGGACACGGTTTGGAAAATTAGTGTATGAAACATTTTGAGAGAATTTCGAGGCATCAAATGGAGTTTCTTCAAGTTAAAATTTTGCCACTTTAATATCACACCTATTTTTTCCTATTATACACAAATATAATTTTCCAAAATTTCAAGAATCACTACAATTGGAGTCTACATGCAAAATTAATGCCACTCGGAAGTTGACCTTTCTGTTTTGGCCACTATAATTCAAGAGGATGCTACGTCGACTCTCATTATTCATGGAAAATGATCCAGTCACATAATCATGATGAGGATGGCTTTAGAGGATTCCATATTGTAACCGTGGTTAAGATTTGAGTGATTGAAAACTAACCACTAGTAGGCTATCAGGTTGTGTTATAACCAGGCCACTAGGAGGAAAAGGGGTCCCATTCGTTTTTAGTGCATTTGTTCCATAGAAGAGCAGAGTAGACAAGAGGGATAGGGAGAGATTGTTGGAAATACTGAGAGGGGGGGTGAATCAGTATTTCTTTTTCAATTATTATTTATATCAGTTAAAAACATTTCTATTTGGAACATAGAAGTAGATAACAGGAATAGATGCTTTTATTAATGTGATATTTACAATAAATCAAGTACAATATATATATAGACATATACACACACACACACACACATATATATATATATATATATATTATATATATATATATATATATATATGGTTTCAATCAGTTGCCAAGCACCAACTTGGACTCTATGTGAGGCTCCAACCTCTACAGCACGAACTCTGCCTTGTCAAGGCACCAACCTTGAATTTAGGAGCACCAACTCCCAAGGACACCAATCCTTTCAGTTCTGAGGCACCAACCTCAAGGGCTCCAACCCTCTGTTGTAAACCATCTGGATCTGTTTGGTTGTAATTCTCTACTCCCAACTCTGCTGGGCCTATGACTTACTTTTGTCCTCCTGTTCCTTCCACTTCTGCAAGAGCTTCGGCTTCATTTATTTTCTTATAGTTTTTCAGTAACACTCATCATTCCTTGTTCTCTGTTTTATATTTTTGACACCCCTGGCCTTTTGCTCCATTCTTTGCTGGCTCTTCGGCTTCCTCAATGCTCGCTTGACCTTTCAGCTTCCTCTGCACTCACTCTTCGGCTTCCTCTGTCTCTTCAAATCCATCAATACATACGAGACACGTTAATGTGGAAAAGAGGCCGAGTAATAATAATGTTTCATATTAAAGAAATGACTATATCAGAGAAGCCCCCATTTTTTTTCAATATACAATAGTAATCCTGCAATCGCAATCGCAATGGTTTAGGCCCACTAAACTATTGAAAGCATTTATTTATGCGTTTTTGGCCTTAAAAAAATACCCGGGCAACACATTTATTTGAATACACAGGAATACACGGAAAAAACCCGACCGAACGCTTAAGGCTGGACTTCAAATGCATTACGCTCTCATCTATAACTTCATCGGGTCCGCTCCTCCACAGCTTTATCGCAATTGGTAGATTTGCACATAACATAGCCAATTCCCCGATACCTGGACATGATATTATTATAAGATGTTTTTAATAACTCCTTCTGGTCCAGATATATATATATATATATATATTAATATATATATATATATATATATTATATATATATATATATATATATATATATATATATATATATAGATATAGATATACGTATATACATATCTATATATCGCAATCGCATTTTTTAATGTAGCAAGGCTTAAATCTAGAATACAAGGATACATATGAAATACACTGAAAAACCCGCTCCGAAACACTTAGTCGGACTTCAACTATTTATGCACCCAAACATATATATCGTCGGGTTCTCACATGCACATTTTCTGATGTTTGTCTTTTTTGGATCAATCCTCCACCGTAGATCTTACCCCATTTGATGGTTGATATTACACCCGACCAAGAAAGTTGCTCGACGATCTTGCACCGTAGATCAAAATGCATTTGATCCAATGCTCGACAATGATATCAGGTGAGCCACATGCACAAGGATTACCCGCCCGATAAGGCAGTTTCCTCTCTCCTTCTCCTGCCACGCGTCAGTCGATGAATGGTATCGGGTGAGTCCACACGAAAACCACTGTCACTATTTCAAACCTGCTTTTTATGCTTCTACGCTACATGTTCCTCTTTGTTTCTTATGTTGAACTTCTTCCTTTGGATTTTCTTTGACTGCTCCTATTCTGATATTCTACATTGTCTTGATTTTTGTCGCTCCTTTGTTAACTCCTCTGTTAGCTCCTCTAATGCTCTATTGCTCTTTTTTCTTTCGATAGCGCTTTCCCTTGGACATATCTCTCTGTGATTTCCAATGACTCTGTTTATGTACCTTTGCTGATGCAATCCTCTTTCTAGTGGCTTCACTCTTGTTCTTCACAAGTCTGCTCTGCTTCTCCTTGGCTTCATATTGAAATTAATGACAATCTAGATCAACAATCTCCCCCTTTTCCATTGATGGCAATATTCTTCTTCTCTCCCAATTTGACATCAGTGGCAAAGGAGTGCACAAGGACTCCCCCTGTCGAACTACTCCCCCTGTCCTGCAACCTCTTTATGAATCAACTTAAGTGATGCTAAAGAGATAACCCCCATCTTTTGACGAAGATGTTCAAATGCTTCTCAAGGAAGAGGTTTTGTGAAAATATTAGCTATCTTCTCCTTAGTATTGATATATTCCAAGATGATGTTTTGTTCAGCTACTTGTTCACGAAGGAAATGATACTTGATTGGTATATGTTTGGTCTTTGAGTGCATCACTGGATTTTTGATGAGACTGATCGCACTTGTGTTATCACAATAGATGGTAATTGGTTGATTTGTACCTATGTTCACATCTTTTAGAGCTTCCTTCATCCATATTATTTGAGTACAACATTCTGCGGCAGCTATATACTCGGTTTTAGCTGTAGATAGTGATATGGATGTTTGTTTTTTGCTGAGCCAAGATACTAAACAGTCTCCCAGGAAGAATGCATTTCCACTAGTACTTTTCCGATCATCGACACTTTTGGCCCAATCAGCAACGGTGTATGTAGTCAAAGTAAGAGTTGAGCTCGTAGGGTACTAGAGACCGAAATTAGGAGTTCCTTTCAGGTATCTGCGAATTCTTATTACAACCAACAGATGGGATTGTTTAGGAGCTTATTGAAATCTTCCCACCATTCCTACTGCTTGCATAATGTCGGGTCTTGTAGCAGTTAAGTACAGAAGGGCTCCAATTATTCACCTGTAATGATTTGCATCTACCGGAGGGGAGTCATCATTTTTGCTCAATTTGCAATTTGTGGTCATAGGTGTGCTCATGGGTGCATAGTCTTCCATTCCATATCTTTTAAGCATGTCTTTAAGATATTTGGCTTGAGATATAAACAGGCCTGTCGTGGTTTGAGATACTTGTAGTCCAAGGAAGTGAGATAACTCTCCTATCATCGACATCTCGAACTATTTTGACATGTTTTGAGAAAATTCGTGGCTCATATCATCATTATTACTAGCAAAAATCAGATCATCAACATAAACAAGTGTGACTAATAACTTATCCTTATCTATCTTTATGTAGAGATTACTTCCTGCCACCCCCTTCTTGAAGCCTTGTTGTTGTAGATAGTGATCCAATCTTGCGTACCAAGCTCTAGGAGCTTGTTTCAACCCATATAATGCCTTTCAACTTACAGACAAAGTCTTTTCCTTATGTTAGATTAAACCCTTCTGGTTGCTCCATGTAGACTTCTTCCTTGAGTTCCCCATTCAGAAATGTTGATATTACGTCCATTTGATAGATTTTGAATCCTTTTGAGCAAGCAAATGCCAAGAAAATCCTGATAACTTCCATACGAGCTACTGGTGCAAATGTTTCTTCAAAGTCAGTTCCTTCAACTTGTGAATAGCCTTTACAGACAAGCCTTGCGTTGTTTCTGATGATTTGTCCATCTTCATTCATTTTGCTTTTGAATACCCACTTGGTTCCTATTGTGTTTTTGTCCTTTGGACGAGGTACCAGCTCCCATGTCTCATTCTTCTCAATTTGAGACATTTCTTCTTCCATGGCTTTTACCCAATGAGGATCCTTACTTACTTAAGGGAATGTTTCTGGTTCTATCATGGATAGAAGAGGAACATCATTTTTCCTTGGTGTGTTTGTCATTCTTCTTCATGTCTGCATACCTTCATCTACATTATCAATAATCTGCTCTTCTGGGCGATATTTTTGGAGAAACTTCATCTTTGAAGAGGGTTGAGATGGTTATTTTTCCTTGGGTTTTTCTTGATCTATTTCTTCTTTTTCGGGTTCTTCTTCTTCAATGAGAGGATCAAATTCATGTTCTTCAATTTCTTTTTCTGGAAGGTCTTCATCAATCTTTACATCAATGCTTTCCACTATTTTCTGTAGTCAATTATTATAGCACTTGTAGGCTTTGCTTCTTATAGAATATCCAAGAAAGATTCCTTCGTCAACCCGAGAACCAAACTTTCTTGGTGAGCCATCATTGATTTTTATGAAGCACTTGCTTCCAAAAATCTTGAAGTATTTTACTGAAGCAGGTCTTCCTTTCCATAATTCATATGGAGTCTTTTCATTATATTGTCTTAATTGAGTTCGATTCAACGTATAGACAGTTGTCTGACTGCTTCTTTCTAGAATTTTGTGTGCAAGTTAGCTGCTATTAACATTGTTCTTGCCATTTCTTGAACCGTTCGGTTTCTTCTTTCGACTACCCCATTTTGCTTTGGTGTTCTGGTAGCAGAGAGTTCTCTTTTGATTCCATGTATTTTACAGAATTCATCAAATTATTTTGATGTGAATTCTCCCCCTCTATCTGTTCTGAGACACTTAATCTTAGAGTCCTTTTCTTTTTCCACAATAGCTTTAAGATTCTTAAAACACTCAAATGCTTCGGATTTATATTTTATAAAATATACCCACATCATTCTAGTATAATCATCAACAAAGAAAGAAAAGTACCTTTCTCCTTGGAGTGTCGAAGTTCTAGTTGGTCCACATAAATCAACATGAATGATCTCCAAAGGCTTTGATGTAGAAAACTCCTTGGTCTGTGACTTGTTCTAGTTTGCTTTCCATGTTGACATGGGATACATACTCCTTGATTTGGTTTAAATAACTTTGGGATGTCTCGTAGTGCATTTATCATGCTGATATTGATCAAATTATCGAAGCTTGTATGTCCAAGTCACTTGTGCCACAACCAACTTTCATCTGTTTGACTTAAGTAGCATTTGTCGTCTTGAATCTTGTTCAGAATGTAGATGTTGTCTGGTGTTCTAACCCCTTTCGCCACAAGTTCCCTTGAGGAAGAGTTCCTTATTTCACAGTATTTGGTGCCAAAGACAACATTATGTCCTTGATCACAGATTTGGCTAACACTTAGTAGGTTGTGTTTGAGCCTGTCTACTAGCAAAGCATTTTGAGCTTTTCCTTTTCCATTAATAAGAGTAACAGTTCCATTTCCAACAATTTTGGCAAATCCACTTCCAAAGGATACATTTCCTTCCTTTTTGTTTAACGAGACAAACTTCCTTTTGTCCCTTGTCATGTGTCTGGAGCACCCACTATCCACAAACCAATGATTTTCATTATTTTGAGCACATAGAGCTAGGCCACATTTATCCGTGTTGGGATTCTCACTTCTTGCTTTTCCTCTTTTGAGTGGGCAATTTTGTTCATTGTGTCCATTATTATTACATAATGAGCAAATCAGATCAAATTTGGCCAAGGGATCAAAAGAATTGTAGGTTTTCATTTGTCCTTGCCCTTTGGGGCCATATGGTTTGTTTATTTGATCCTTTAGTTTTGGTGTGTCATTCTTACGAACCATGCAATGTCTAGCTTGATGACCAAAATTTTTACAATGGAAACAATGCCCAAAAAAGATAGTTTTGTAGCTGTTGTAATAGCCACGATTTGAATCAACATTCTTCCTTAGAGTTACTCCCACTTCATTATTTGAATTTGAGATGGGCCTTTGATGAAATACTATTTTGTATCTGTTGTAGCATCCATCATTCATATCAACATTCTTCCTTGGAGTTATTCTCTCTTCATTCTTTGGATCTGAGATGAGCCTTTGATGAAATAATCTTTCTTCCTTTGGGTTGCTGGAAAGTACATCGGCATAGCTTTTTGCATTATTCTTCATGCTTGATGATTCTCCTTTAAAACCTATTCCGGATTTATCATATTGAGGTTTTTGATTATTTAGGATAGTGTCAAGTATTTGAGAGCTTTTCCAACCCTTTTTAACTTGCTCCAATTCCTTCCTCAGAGATACTATTTTGGCTTCACGTTCTTCGCAAGCTTCTTCTTTTTCTTTTAGTTTGTTTTTCAAGAGATCTTCCCTTATTTTTGTTTCCTCATTTTCTACCTTGAGATAAATGATTTTATTCCGTAATTTCTCATTTTCTTCAATGGCACTTATTAATAATTCATCTACATTTCCTTCTAGCCCTTAGCCATCAGCACTTGGGAATGCCATGAATAATACTTCTTGGCTTCCGGCATGGTCATTTTCTTCATCTGATTCTTCATTACCTCCCTTTTTGAGAGGGAACTGGTTGGTTGATTTCTTTTTAATTACTAAAAATTCATCTTCATTTGACTCATCTTTCTTAGAGAGGAAATTCTTCTTATTGAACCCTTTATTTTTGTATACCATCCTTTTAGAATTTTATTCATCATCACTATCATGCCTATGAGGACATTTTGCAGCATAATGACCTATTTTTCCACATTTGAAACAAATAATAGGGTATTTACCTTTTAGCTTAGATCCTTTGTCCAACCTTCATACAAATTGCGCCAATTCGGATTCAACATCGGAGTCATCACTACTGACATTCCTTTTTTTCCCCTTTTTTGATTTTGAGGCCTTGAATGTTGCATCTTTGGAACTTGGGAAACCTTTTCTCATCTCCTAGGCAATGAGGATTCCATGGAGTTCATCCATCTTGAGAGTATCTAGATCCTTCACTTCTTCTATGGCATTTACTTTGGAGTCAAATCTATCTTGGAGAGATCTTAAGACCTTTTGAACAATCGTGCTTTCTGCAATGTTTTCGTCCAATCCTTTAAGAGAGTTGACCACTTCAGCTACTCGGAAAAACTATGATGCAATATCTTCTTCATCATCCATTTTTAGAATTTCAAATTGCCTTCTATGTGTTTGAAGCTTTGCCTTCTTAAATTTGGAGTCCTCTTCGTATAGGCTAATTAGCTTATCCCATACTTCTTTGGCAGAGTTACAATCCATGACTTTTGTAAATTCAGAATCAGTGATTCCATTAGTGATGGAGTTTAAGGCTTTTGTATTTGCAACGTAGACTTTCCTCTCGTCTTGATCTGTTGGAAGAGTGGAAGGAGTTATGTGCTCATTTAAGACCGAATGCCAAACCTCGGGTCCAAGGGACATTAAGTAATAGGACATTCTCTTTTTCCATAAACCAAACTTTGTGCCATCAAATAGAGGAGGTCTTCCTGGCACTTCTTGATTTCTTACCATGACTAAGAATCCTTCTTCACGCTGTTAGGCTGATATGAAGAAGCCCACTCTGATACAAATTGTTTGAAATACTGAGGGGGGGTGAATCAGTATTTATTTTTCAATTATTATTTATATCAGTTAAAAACATTTATATTTGGAACACAAAAGTAGATAACAAGAATAGATGCTTTTATTAATGTGATATTTACAATAAATCAAGTACAATTTATAATTATATATATATATATGGTTTCAATCAGTTTCCAAGCACCAACTTGGACTCTTTGTGAGGCTCCAACCTCTAGAGCACCAACTCTGTCTTGTCAAGGCACCAATCTATGACTTACTTTTGTCCTCCCATTCCTTCCAATTCTGCCAGAGCTTTGGCTTCCTTTATTTTCTTACGGTTTTTTAGTAACACTCATCATTCCTCATTCTCTGTCTTATATTCTTGACACCCCTGGCCCTTGGCTTCCTTTCTCCACTGGCTCTTCAGCTTCCTCAAAGCTCGCTTGACCTTTCAGCTTCCTCTACGCTCACTCTTTGGCTTCCCCTGTCTCTTCAAATCCATCAATACGTACAGGACACGTTAATGTGGAAAAGAGGCTGAGTAATAATAATGTTGCATATTAAAGAAATGACTATATCATAGAAGCCCCCCTTTTTTTTCAATATACAATAGTAATCCTGCAATCGCAATCGCAACGGTTCAGGCCCACTAAACTGTCGGAAGCATTTATTTATGCATTTGGCCTTAAAAAAAACCTCGGGCAACACATTTATTTAAATACACAGGAACACACGGAAAAAACCCGATTGAATGCTTAAGGCCGGACTTCAAATGCATTACACTCGCATCTATAACTTCATCGGGTTCGCTCCTCCATAGCTTTATCGCAATTGGCAGATTTTCACATAACATAACCAATTCCCCGATACCCAGATGCAATATTATTAGTTGTTTTTAAACTCATCGGGTCATTCTATATATCTATTATATATATATATATTATATATATATATATTATATATATTATATATATATTATATATATATATATTAATATATATATATATATATATATATATATATATATATATATACGCAATTGGTGGTTCGGGGCGAAAACCATTTATACATTGTGATTACCGCAAATGCGATATTTGATAAGCCATGCTATAATGGTGTAGTCAATCCGCATTATATCGCAATCGACCTTTTAAATGTGGCAAGGCTTTTAAAGAGGCTTGCGATATTGCGACGGACACGATATTATACTTATATTTATTGTAATGGTGTCGTGCGGTCATATGTATATATATATATATATATATATATATATATAATACATATATATCACAATCGCATTTTTTAATGTGGCAAGGCTTAAAGCCGAAATACAAGGATACATATGAAATATACTGAAAACCCCGCTCCAAAACACTTAGCTAGACTTCAACTATTTATACACCCAGACATATATATCGTTAGATCCGCACATGCACATTTTTTGATGTTTTCCTTTTTTGGATCAATCCTCCACCATAGATCTTACCTTCCCATCTGACGGTTGATATTACACCTGACCAATAAAGTTGCTCAGTGATCTTGCACCATAGATCAAAATGCATTTGATCCAACGCTCGACAATGATATCAGGTGAGCTACATGCACGAGGATTACCCGCTTGATAAGGCAGTTTCTTCTCTCCTTCTCCTATCACACGTCAATCGATGAATGGTATCAGGTGAGTCCACTCGAAAACCACTTACAGCCTTGAGTCTGCTTGAAAACCACTGTTACTATTTCAAACCTGCTTTTTATGCTTCTCCACTACGTGTTCCTCTTTGTTTCTTTCGTTTAAATTCTTCCTCTGGCTTTTCTTTGACTGCTCCTGTTTTGATATTCTGCATTGCCTTGATTTCTGTTGCTCCTTTGTTAACTCCTCTATTAGCTCCTCTGATGCTCTATTGCTCTTTGTTCTTCCGATAGTGCTTTCCCTTGGACATATCTCTTCGTGATTTCCGATGACATTGTTTATGTACCTTCACTGATCCGATCCTCTTTCCAGTGGCTTCGCTCCTGTTCTTCACAAGTCTACTCTGCTTCTCCTTGGCTTCATATTGACATTAATGACAATCTAGATCAACAAAGATCACATAGATATTATTTGTGCACTATAATATCCTACAGGCGACAAGTGTTACTTCTTTGTACTCACAATCAGTTTCTATTTAGAGAAAGAGAGTAGAGAAGCCTCACCTTATAGCTAGGTTTTTTTAGCATATTCGTAGTTGTTGTCATTAATGTCAAGTCTAAGTCATTGATGTCAATTAACGTCAAGTTCAGGGGGATTTGTTTATGTTTCCATGCATGAGGCTTATGTTGTTATTGATTTCTTGGTTGTTTCTATTAACAATGTGCTAAGCCTATGATTCCCTGGTTATTGTTGAGTATTATATCTTTGAAGAAGTTTTTTTTGTAGTTGACCTACTCAAAATCACATGAAAATTGTTTGATTGGATAGTCCTCTCTAAGATATTTCCAATGGTATATGGCACTTAGGCTAACTCCCAAGGAATGAAGAGAAACAAATATTGAAGTTTTGTAGTTCAAAATAATGTTCCAACTAGTCATGGTTCCAGCATGGGCCTCCCATCAAATTTTTGCCAAATATTAAATAAGCTCAAGAGGAAGCGCGAAGGTCGGTAGGTGGTAGAGTAGGAAAACGATAGTCCTAGACCCTGATCATAAGGAGATGGGTTAAATCACTCAAGTTCTTATCATACCACTCGGTCCATTCGATGTGAAAACTATAGCAATGGGAAATGAGCAACAAGAATCAGGCAGTGGGGCAGCGAGTCCCCCCGTCATAGCTCTTGGTCACAGGGTGCTTGGCCTAAGCACCCAAGAGATTGTCACATTGCTCGGTCTAAATGATGTGCACATAAAATCACGGGAAACAAGCATCAAACATAACAATATGGTAAGTGGTGATGATGTGGAGACAAGTGGAAGGTACACTTCTACAAGATGACACATGGCACTCTACAAGCATGACACATGGCAGGAATATTTGGCCTTTTTGGGTGACCATGTAGCCCTTTTCTGAGTGAGATGTGGTAGTGACATCGCATAACACATGGTAGAAAGAGATGTGGTTGTACATGTGGCAAGTACATGTCAACAGACATGTGGAAAGCTTTGAATAGTACACATCAACATGACATGGAAGCTTAGGATGCCTAAAGATCTATGCCAAGGATTAGTTTTATAAGGCCTCACAGTGTTAAAATATTTTGGCATTTCTCGTGATTTCATGTAGTGGGGCCATCTGCCACCACCCATCGACAAGGGAACAAGCATTGGGTGGCAGAGTGGTGAATGGTGAGGAAATTGATGGATATTTTTGCATTAAGTGTGGCATCTTCAAGCAATAACCACATCTGTAAAACCACCTGAATATGGGAGTTACGCATTGGTTTGTGAGTGGTGAGTGGTGAGTGGCCAGTGGAAAAGCGCTAGTCACAACCCCTAGTCATAAGAGCTAGCATATGAGTGACCAGGGGCATATTGGCGATCAGCCACCAGTGTCACAAGCAGCGATCCGACAAAGTAGTGGGCGGGAGGTGGTGAGAAAATAAGTGCCTATGGAATTTAGGCACTCAGTTTTGGTCCACGGTCATTTGCATAAGGGAGTTAAATATATAGGGCTACGATGGATAAAATTTAGCATTTGAGCACCAAATTCAGTGGTTGGAAATTTGGTGGTTTTGGGTTGGAAAATGGAAAAACACCTGAATTTCTAAACTTGAACAAAGGCTCAAAGGAAACTATGGTTGATGTCAAAGGAGATAAATATTGAAGGTAATTCAATGAGTGAATTTGAAGCATCTCATATTCCCATTGTGAAGGGGAAAACACTGATACAATCAAGTAAGAAATTACATGGGTAAATACCATGGATTTATTCCCAGGGTAATTGAAGGGTAAAATCTATAAAAGAAGAAGAGAATGACACAAGAATGTGATGTTTTCATGAGAAATTAATGCATGCATTCCTATAGAATGTGAGTGATGAAGAGTGTTGTTGTAAACACCCACCACGCTGTAACACCCCATCCTAACTCCAGAACCCAATCAGAGTTATAAGGACGTAGTTACTATGCAGATCCAACTCCAAAAGTATAGCTATGAGAATGAGACCTAAAATTTTGACTTTTACTAACTTCTATAGAAATTCCAATAGACACCATTGTTACACCCGTCTTTTCGAGATGATTCCAACAATATAAACTTTGCCTCAATCTGAATTACAAATTGAGGGTTATGCCTTCTTAAAGATGGGCCTTGCTCACCTTTCCATATCACCTTACCCTCCACATGGAAACCACTTAGTGGACCACGTGGAAAGTGACTAGGAGGCACCACCATTATGGACAGGCCACATGGCAGGTGGGATAAACGATCAGTCGGAAGTTGGCCATACCCACCCACACAATTTTTTTCCATTTCCATTTACTGGCTTGACGTTCGACCTCCAACCTAAGTCGGGGTTAGCCCTCCTCCTTGGAAATATGGGTGTTGCATTGGGATCAATCCTGACCCCTAACCAATATAACCTCCCAACTTCACCTACACCTCGACTTCCACCAACTTCATAGTAGGCTCGCTTTAAGTTGGGCCAGAGACCTACCAAGGTCTGGCCCGCTTGGATGACCTCTTGACCTCTGACCTGTAGGGTCTAGAAACTCAAATTTAAGTTATTTTATGTGTTTTAATGATATTCTAGAGGTCGATTTCTTTCATGATTCTTTTGGGATTCCTAAACTCCTTTCAAGCATCGATATCAAAACTCGATGGCCAATGAACTCCAAATAAAATATTAGGAACAAATTGATAAAAACTCCCTCAAGGAATGCAACCAAAATAGAACCATTAGGACCATGTGCAACTCTTCCTAAGGACACAAACAACAGAACCAACTTTTTAACAAACAGGAACTTACTTTTCTTGACTCTATCATCCCTTATAGCTAAACTATCAATGAACAAGGATTCATCATCACTTTCACGCACTCATATTCAAGTAAAAATATTGAAATCATAAGAGTTGACAACGACAAGTATATAGAAACCCATGATAATACTTTCTCATCCATTCAACATTCAACATTCACAAGATGACAAGCATTCCACAGTGACCCTTTACTTCACTGTGTAATTGTTCCACTAGTGTAATCTCATCACTATCATAGGTGGATAATTCTTTGCAACAAAATGTTAGTATAAGGCCACTGTTGTAATCTAGCGAAAAGCGTCCATTGTTACCATTAGACAAACATCAAGCAATCACATGAAAATCATAAGTAAAGATAAAAGGGACACAATAATGGAGAACCAAAGAACACACATGGATATATTCTTTCTTATTAACCGAATCAGAACTAATACATTGGTGTACAATCAGATATATATGTAGAAATAACTCAAAATTTGCAGTTGCTAATGAAATCAGACTAAAATCAATAGACACAAATCTCTTCTACTAAATTATGTGGAAGTAAAACATACAATAGAAACATGTGCAATCATTCAATTACAATGAACACAGTTTTTATTGGGGAACCCGAGTGGGAAAAAACCCTCCTTTGTTTGTATTATATCGGATGAGAACAATGATGTATTATAATGGAAAATGCAATGATTGAAGCTCCCTCTACACTGTAATATTGATCTCCTCATGTCTCTACTCTGGTCAATACTTAGCCAAAATAGGCCTCCTACTTCCTCTTATTTCCTTGCGCAATTCATGCTCATAAAGAATAGGGAAGCTCTTATTTCCTTGCAAAAATCCTAAGAGAATTAGCTCACCTGCTCAATGCAAAATTTGTACACTCACTAGTATACAATAATGATTGCAATATTCATTTTTCCTCCAACTTCACTAGGCAATTCGAATTTCATGCATGACTAGGGCTATTTTTAGTAAATTGACTAGTTAAGTGAGAGATCAGTGAAATAACAATAGTTAAAACTACTCAACTAAACTCATACTAACTCTATTTGACTAGAGCTTAGGTAAATGAGTTTCACTAAATATAACTCCATTAGATAGCTAGATCTTAGCAATCAACTCATGCACAACTCTACATCTTTCCCACAAACTCAAATTGACTAACTTAACTTAGTGATTTAGTCGTGTCGCTCCTGCTAACTACAACTCAAGTCATCCTGTTGAAATGGAAATTCGAATTTCTCCATTTAACTAAGGCATGAGTCAAATGAAGCCTTTTCTTACTACAATTTAACACTCTCTTACAAGAAAAGGGTTTTGAACAACACCAATCCTTCTCCTTTGGAACTCGAACTTGTCTCTTGCAAATCCTTTGTTAAGATGTTTGCATCATGCTCCTTTGTAGGAATGTACTGTAACATAACAATCCTCCTTTGCACACAATCTCTCAAGTGATGGTACTTGATGTCTATATGCTTGGACTTATCATGAAACACTAGATTTTCAGAGAGTTTTATACAAATCTGATTGTCATAGTGGATCAGTGTAGGCTCCATCCCCTAACTGAAGAGACCAACCAATATCTTCCTCATCCAAATAACCTTGCATGGTCCTTGACTAGTAGCCATATACTTGGCCTCTGTTAAGCTGAGTGTTACATATCTATATTTCTTGATATACCAAGAAATTGTTGTTGACCTAACACTGAAGACTACTCCGGATGTGCTCTTCCTATCTGAGGGAATACCTACCCAATCTACTTCTGTGAAGCTTTGGAGATTCACTCCATCAGTGTGCTTTGTCTCGAACTCTCTTGCAAGGTCCTCCTTGAAATACTAAAACAAATTGTCATCTCCTATCAATATCAAATCATCAACATAGAGAACTAAGATGAGCATACTGCCATCTACCATAATGTAGTACATATTGACATATCCTTCACTCTTAGTGAAGCCCAATCCATTGAGATAAGAATTTATGTGAGTGTACCAAGCACAAGGTGCTTGCTTGAGCCCATAGAGGACTCCCTTGAGCCTACACGTGTATCCCTACTAAAGGTATCAAACCCTTCAGGTTTCTCAATGTAGATCTCTTCCTCAACCACTCCACTGAGGAAGGTAGTATTAACATCCATTTGGTGGATCTTCACCCCATCTATGTTGCCAATGCAAATATGGTCCTGATAGATGAGTATCTTTCCATAAGGGAAAAATTATCCTCATAATCAATCCCCTCCACCTGTGAGAAGCATTTGGCCACAAATCTAGCCTTGTACTTCTCAATACTGCCATCATTTTCATGTTTCGCCTTATAGACCCTTATGGAGCTAACTATGCATGATGGATTCATACTCCATCGTGAAATTTACCCACACCTGTTGGGAAACAACCTCTTAAAAATAAGATGGCTAAGAATCTATCAATTCTATCATGAGTGCCATATATCCTATATATGTGTTTGGTGATCTCCTATGTCTTCATGACGAACTAGGATCTACAACATGCTCTTCAACTTCCTTTACCAATATCCACTTTGTCTACTCTCTACTCCTCCACATGTGGCTACTCCACATCATCCTCTTGGAATATCCTCTTGCCTTTGAGCAAGATCTGAATCTATGGATCTGACTAAGGCCCCTCCTTTGGAACTAGAAGCTCCTCCTATGGTGGTATGCTCATCTCTCACTCCAGAGAACTCCTCATGGCTTTATCCTCATCAAGTCTTACATCCCTCCTCATAATAGTCATCTTGAGTGAGGGCATGTACACCCAGGAAATATGAGGTGTCTTAGTATAACCTACAAAGATCATTCTCTCTACAGTGGGCTCCAACTTTTTCTTGCTATCTTTGGAGACATGAAAATAGACTATGGATACAAAAATGTGAAAGTGGGAGACATCTGGATTCCTCCTAGTGAAAGCCTCTTCAGTTGTAATCATTCCAAAAATTTTGTGAGGGCTCATGTTCTGCAATTAAACAGTTGTATTGCAAGCTTCCGCCCACAAGGAAAATGGAAATCCCTGGTCATGCAACATTTCTCTAGCAGCTCCAAGAATAATTATATTTTTCCTCTCTGCAACTCCATTTTGTTGTGGATTGTGGGGTGAAATCAACTCCCTTACAATACACTCCTTGGAACATAATTCTTTGAAAGCATTAGACACATACTCTCCTCCATTATCACTTCTCAGGGATTTAATTTTTGTTCCAGTATCATTTTCAACTAAGGCTTTAAATTAATCAAAATTTGAATAAACCTCATCTTTCTTCTTCATGAAATAGATCCAACATTTGCAAGAAAAATCATTTATGAAGATCACATAATACATGTGCTTTGTAGTTGAGATTGTGGAAAATGGTCTACACGTGTTTGAGTGAATTTGCTCCAAGATGGTTCCAACTCTGTTATCTCGGACCTGGAAGGAGGATTTAACATATTTTCCAAGAGTGCATCTCTTCCAAACATCATGTTGATCAAGGGTGCATTTTGGAAGTCTGGTGGTGATCTATTGAATTATTTTCAAGGCTCCATGGTGTAGGTGTCCCATGTGCCTATGCTAAATCTCTCCAACATCTTAGGTCTAAATATGTTCTACCTTGCTACTCAATGCAACGCATGCACCCACTTCTAGCTTTTAGATATTTTTAACCAAAAAACCAATTTGGTTTGCTTGTCCAATAGAAACATGCTTTAGATATGCCTTCCCTATATTGAACGCCACATCATATCCTATGTCTTCAAGTACAACTACAGAAACTGATTTTTTCTTCAGACCAACCACATACATTACATTATTTAGGTGAAGGTTGGAGCTTGACTCCCTCTTAAAGGTGATAGTGTCAATCCCTATGGTACTATACCTTCCATCGTCTCCAAGCTCTATGTGTAATTGTAGGTCCTTCTCCTCTAATAACTTCTCATATGAAATGAAGCACCAAAGTCTAAGTACCATACACTACCTCATATAGTACTAGCCATGCATGCAATGAGGGTGAAATCCAACTTGAATTGTGATGTGAGTGAATCTCCTCCTGCTCCTGCTACAAGATTCTCTTTCCGAGAGTGCATCTCTTCCAAACATCATGTTGATCAAGGGTGAATTTTGGAAGTCCAGTGGTGGTCTATTGAATTATTTTCAAGGCTCCATGGTGTAGGTGTCCCATGCGCCTATGCTAGATCTCTCCAACATCTCGGGCCTAAATATGTTCTGCCTTACTACTCAATGCATCACATGCACCCACTTCTAGCATTTAGATATTTTTAACCCAAACACCAATTTGTTTTACTTTTCAAATAGAAACATGCTTTAGATATGCATTCCCTCTACTGAATGCCACATCATATCCTATGTTTTCAAGTATAGCTACAGAAACTGATTTTTTCTTCAGACCAACCACATACATTACATTATTAAGGTGAAGATGGGAGCCTGACTCCCTCTTAAAGGTGATAGTGTCAATCCCGATGGTACTATACCTTCCATCATCTCCAAGCTCTATGTGTAATTGTAGGTCCTTCTCCTCTAATAACTTTTCATATGAAATGAAGCACCAAAGTCTAAGTACCAAACACTACCTTGTATAGTACTAGCCATGCATGCAATGAGGGTGAAATCCAACTCAAATTGTGATGTGAGGGAATCTTCTCCTGCTCCCGCTATAGGATTCTTGTTGTATTTATTGTGTGGACACTTGGTTGCATAGTTTCCATACTCATGCAAGTGAAATCATTTAATTTTACGAAGGCCTTTCTTCTTGCCATGGTTCTATCTAGATTCTTCCTTGCCTTGGACCTTCTTTCCTTTCGCTTTCTTTCCTTTTCCATCTAAAGAAAATTTCTATATCTCATCAGTTTTGGATGTGAAACCATCTCTAGTATTTCTTCTAATATCCTCCTGCACAAAGTCATACCAAAGTCTCTCCTAATCTAGGATCTTGTCTCTTTTATTAAATGAATCCTGATAATTGTGCTAGGACTTTGGTAGAACAATGAGTGCTAATATCACAAGTTCAGATGATGGCATAGTCTCTCCTACTCCTCCAAGTTCATCTCTAACCTAAGTGAATTTGGATAGGTATTGAACAACAAATTCATTTTTACCCATTCAAATGTCCTATTGTAGTGGCTACAACCACCCTCCAAAATTTTTCCTTAGCTTCATTTTGGAGCCTCCCTACCAACCATCCTTAGCAGCATGTCTTGCACTGTCAATTACATAGGCTTATTCGGATTTTCAGTGGTTTGTCATCCTATGCATGTCAGTTTAGTTCACTCCCCTCACAGGCTACCTTTCTGGACTTAGACTATTTTTGGGCTAAGAAGCTCCCCAGAAAATTGTACAATTTTGGAGGGGAACTAGCCTTCCCTCCAGAAATTGTGCAAATCTGTTAGGTGACCTGCTGGGCTCCAAAATTGCGCATAGCAGTCAAACAAGCTTCCCACAAAAAACTACGCAATCTAGCCCAGCACTGGGCCTTAGCCCATAAATTGCACAATTATGGGAGACAGTCAACTGTTGACCCCAAAAATTGCGCAATCCCTTAGGGACAGCTAGCCTAGAAACTGCGCAAATTTTCCTTCTAGGCTTATAGGTTGTTGCATGTGCCTTCAGGTTGGCCAGTTCCCTCCGGAACATAGCAAACCTGATTTGCATGCATGGGATGATTTTCCCGAAATAACAAAAAGAAACATCAAAAAAGCATCCCTAGAGTTTAGGGATCTATTTTTAGCAACTAGAGGTTACATGCAAAGATCGTTTTAAAATTGCCCTCCAAGTGTCACTTTTTCCTACATTTTTGGCATGCGCATCATGAGCCTCAAATTTATTTATTCGACACTGTAGAGCTCATTCTTCACATCGATCTTGGAGATATGACATCACGCATCACACCTAGGATTTGTTAGCATGTTCAGCTCAGCTTTTTCCAAGAAAGTCTGCTTTACATGTCTTTTGGAGCATTTCTGACGCTTTTTGTATTTTGGCTTGTGTGAGTGTTGTTTGCTTGATTTCTTTAAACAATGGTTGTCGTTTTCATGCATGTTAGACTATACAAGCATCGTTTCAGTTTTCATTTGCATCTCACTGTTGTCACATGCATGACATTGTTTTTGCACTAACGGTCGCTGATGCGGCAACCCGTTTTGCACGCATGCATGTTTTCCTATTTTCTGAATCTTACATTCCATGTTTGCAAGCATGATCATTCACTCTTGCTTACACTCAGTTTTTCCATGCATTTGAAGCTTCACATGTTTTCAATCGCCCATCGACGGGTTTGGATAACCTTGGCCTAGGCCTTGCCTTACCCAGACAACATTGCACATTTCTGAGAGGGAAGGCTCTGCCTTCCTCCCAGAAAATGCACAAAATTATCCAAACACTATCCTCCAGTCTTGCTCTACGCAATTTTGAGAGGCAGTGCTCTACTGGCCCAGAAATTGCGCAATGTAGTCCCTAGGCTTGCATGCCTTGCTAACTGAAATTTCACATTTCGCAATCTCTGCACCCAAAAAGTCAACCTAGATTGTGCATTGCACATTTCTAGTAGTCAACCAGCCTCTCGACAGTCTGAATTGTCTTTTTCATAGTTCTGAAAGTCAGTCTCCCTGTCTCCCGGTGAAAATTGTGCAATCTTTGCCGTCAGTATCCCAGGTATGTTGAATGTCAGTCCTCAAGTTTTATTTGGTTTTCAACTGACAAATTTCTTGCCATGAATGTCACCATGTCTATAAGTATAGAAGGTGTTCATCTGTCTCTTAGAAATTCAGGTTCAATGGCCTCCAAGAGACCAGGGTCAAAGGACACCGATGGAAGTACAACTGGAGATGTCGTTGAGCAAGTGTTTATGCGTTTGTCGATTTACGAAGACACCAAGTTGCTTGTAGACAAATACATCAAATTAAAATGGCAGGATATTAATTATACATTCTCGGGCAGATTTGGGGAAGATCTTGAAGACCATAGGGTCTATGTGAATATTCACAAGTCTGGCTTGTATCGGATTGCATGCAGGTATCCCGCATTTCCATGCACGGACATGATACAATGGATCGTCTCGCACACTGATCCCGAGATGATGGTGTTAAGAAGTGTCAGCGGGACAGAGATTTCTAGCTTCAGGGCATAGGAATATCAGTAGATGTACCACTTACCGCAGTCGATGATCATAATGGAAACACCCTTCAACAGACCCAGTAGCAGTGCAAACTCCAGGTGTATCTTGAAGAGTTGGGTGAAGGAGCTAGAAAAGTTTAGGATGACACCCAACCAGGTTTACAAGACAAAGATATTGTAGAAGGCATATCAGTACTTGGTCATATTTTCATGCCACTTGTATGGCCAAGAGAGCACGGGGACCTTCTCGAAGACTTGGGTGATCGTGTTGGACCAACTGGCCAGTGAAGGCAAACCATGCAACTAGTCTGACATGTTAGCTCATAGGTTGAAGGACCAGGTGATAGGAGCCCGACAGCCACCCAAAGATCAGCAAGCAGAGATATACATGTCCACATACATTTTGGATGCAATCTATTCCTGTCAACAGTTCCCAATATTGAGTTGGGCATGGACATCAGTGGAAACCTCTGTACACACTTACTATAGACTATTTTCCGAATGCAACTTCTGCGGAGTCATCACACAGTTGTTAAACCATTTTGTCATCCTGATGTATAAGATGATATTTGAGCATGATCCACCTTGCATGTCGCAGGAAACAATGGAGGCATTAATCGATAGAGTGAATTGGTATGCCTCACCTCTTGGCACCTTCATATGGATGTACAGTGCGAAGAAGCCTCCGCATGTTTTACTGAAGTTTTCCATGGAAAAGCTCATCATGCAAGAAGTGTCTTACCACATCTCGACACGACTGTCAGCTAGACTGCATCAGAAGAAGAAGGCACCCTGGCTTGTTCTTCCATTGTAGATTGGGTTGTACAAGATATAGAATCTCAAGCATGTTGATGTCGAGATAGAAGAGTTCAAAATATTTAGTTTAGACACTAGAAGCTTCAATCCATACAACCCGCATTGCTTTGTAAAGGACCATTTTACGAGAGTACAATTTCCTTAGATCCATGGGGCGTGTCATTGGGCTAAGAATGACCCATGGAGATATTGCCACAATTCCTCTAGGCTTAATGAACCGGTCGTCATAGTTGTGGAATGGTTAGCGAAGCAGCATCTAGGAGAGCACCATCATCAGCAGCAGCAGGGGGTAACATATATGCATGTGACAAAGGCAAGAGAAATATTGTTGACAGCGCCGAGGCAGAACAAATATGCAATTTCAAAGTAGACCCACTTGTGGAGAAAGAAGCTTTGGAGATAGAGGCAAAGACGCGATAGGAGGAACGCGCAAAGGCAGAGAGATAAACAGAGGATGGAGGAAATAGTGAAGGAGTTTCAAGCATTGAAGCAGCAACTCCGGGAAGAACAAGAGTTGCGCAAACAAGAGAAGGAATCACAGTAGGGAGAAACACAACATGAGGTGGAGCATGCACAAATTGATGAAACTGCGCCCATACAGGTTGTAGACTCATCCAAGAAACTCGCACAAAGTAGATATGGTGAGTAGTTGCAGAAGCAAGACTTCGCTCAAGAGATTGAACAAATACTTGAGCAGATGGATACAGAGATAGAGCAGCCAGAGTTAGAACAGGATATTGACCTCATGCCTTACAACCAAGAGGTTGACCCGCCTGCTTCACCAGATCCAGAAGTAGAGCAAGTCCTGAGCGATCAAGGAGATACTGAGATAAGTGAAGACAATCTGGAAGAAGATATGCACAAAATATCATTCAATGAGTCATAACATAGAGTTGTGCAATCGTGCAGAGTGACTACTCCGGATTTCCACACATCTCCCACGCAGTTTGAAGAATGAGTGATCATATCTAATGTGCACAAGCATCCAGTAGCATTGGGTGATGCTACCAGAGCATATGTCGAATCCACCAACTCGAGTGTTTGCTTCTTGATAGCAGAGAACGTATGAATGGCTAAGGAGTTACAAATGGCCAAGTAGGGAGGAGAACAGGTTATAGCATCTGCCAGAGCAAAATTGAAGAGATAAATATTGAATGAGGTATCATCTCTCGAAATATTCATGTGAATGTTGTATTCCAGGTTTGCCACCATGCATAAGTCAGTTGTCCATCTCAACGGTTGGCAGCAGCGCTATTCTAGGAGAGCAGGCATCTTTTCAGATTTGGACACTGTCGTCGACTGCATGTAAACATGGACAATGAGATACAAGGGAGCCCCATTACACTTGCCCAAGTTGATGAAGCCCAAAGCAATAGAGTTGAAAGCATCATCCAAATTTAGATCCGAAACTATGAGGAACCCCTGAAACTCATCACTAGTTTGCAGGCTTCACATGCACGGGTGTTTCGAAGCATGGATGTTTTTGTGTGCATGCATGTGATCCCATCTATTGGGACACTCACTGAGGCAAAGACAAAGAATAGAGTCTGACTAGAGTTGGACACGTACTTTGATGAGTTGATTCGCATAGCCAACAATGTAGAATTGGCGATCAGTGCAGACACTATGCATCAGCATGTCGCTAGTCCAGCCACACTCAAGACAATGATGCACATGCTATTAGATGAGTTGGATAGAGGAGCCAAATCAGTGTACTTGGATGCAACAGAGGCAAGAGTTCGTCTCCAAAAAGATTTCACTACAGAGTACACGGACACCATCACGGACTACCGAGCTTGGCATCAGTTCACCACCGTTAACCATCACGAGGATGTCTTTGGTCTTCCCACAGTTTTTTGAGTCTTAGTGATGTCTTGCATGGCTTGCTCAAACCTATTTTGTCTCACATGGGTACATGTGCAGATTGTATGTAACATCTTGTAAAGTGAAATTCCAAGTGTCGATAGTTGAATGTAATAGTCATAGAGTAGTTGAAGAGTCATGAGGGTAGGTGAATAGTCACAAAGGGGAATGTCAAGGGCCACCCCACCCTTTGCTATTTATAGAACCTCATAACTCTTTGTATAAGTTTTTGGGTAGCCAAGCTTCTGATAGGAGTATCTTAGAGAAAATTTGGAGAGTATGGTAACGATCCTTGACTTCTCCACAGTGCAGAGCGAGTACATCTCTTTGAAGGAGCAGGCGGCAGTGACTGTAACGTTTCGTTATCGGGACTAGTGGTTGGTCATGGTTGTACTGTATATTTGGAAATTTCACTTCTCAATATAACATAGCCACCATGTTTCATGCATATGTTGTTATTGTATTTCATTTATCTTGGTTACTCTGATGATATATGTATATGTTTTCTTACGCATGTATGTATAGACTCTTTTTGTATATGTATGTATGAATCTTACTGAGATGTGTTGTTGGTTTAACCATCACTTTGGATTGTTGGTTCACTTGCCTTCCAGTTTCTGATGCATCTTTTCTCTTGTGTTCCCTTCCAAGCCGCGTGTTTCCACAGGTTTTCAAGGGCTACACTCACCCCACTTTCCATGTGTTAGAACCATTCATATACCTTCCTTGGCTTTCTGCGCATGTCACAACCTTGTTACCAACAAGGAAATCTTATTTACCTCTGCACATAATCGTGGTTAAGGTGATACTATACGACCCACTACTAGGATTCCTACACCAAACAGTCTGAGGACTAGTTGGGACTTCTTACCTAGGAGATCCCCTTGACATGTTGGTGGTTCTAGCACCATCAACATTTTTGGTGCTAGAAGGAGGGCCAAATGACAAGTTATGTCCTCTCATCCTGTTTTGAATCTTTGCACATCCATCATGGATATTTTCAAACTCATCCCCTCGTGATGTTTTTCGCATGTCGAACCTCTCAACATCACGAGGGAGTTTTTTTATCTCTTGTTGGAATTCATGTATGATGTTGAAGGCGAAGTGGCCTGGCCTGTGCACTTGCAAGACTTCTATGAATTTCTCGATGATGCAAATGACTTCTCTGATGATCAGTACAGCCTGCTACTTACACACACACTTCACAAATCCCCACAATGATGGTGTTGCAATCTACTACCTAGCAGCGTGCACTCACTTGAGAAGTTTGGTTATCTCATTGAATCTACTTTCCATATTTTTGATCCAGAACCTCTTGACAAAAAATTGTTAAAACAATGGAAGACTCCGCAAGAATCGCCTACGGATTTTTGGGACTACTTCCATGTCTGACAGTTTGAAGCTCCAAAAAGTGAGATGAAATTCCAATATCTCATGGACAGATTTGAGTATTGCCTTACCAAATCTGTCAATCCCAAGAAGAAGTTGAAGTTCAAACCTAGCTCAGCGTACTTCTGTGATGGATCTGCGTAATCACAGATGGAAATGGTCGTTGTCACAAGTGACCATCCATCGTCCCCTCATCAAACAACTCCACCACTGCAGAGTGATGTGGGAGAACATGCACACACATCCGTTCAACTGTCACATCCTCCCAATATTACTTCTCTCAATTTTCACATAGATTTGGTTGGGAATCCCATGGGTTGTCACATGCATGTCTTAACTCAACCTCTGTCTTCGTGTTCTGTTGATCCTCTGGATTGCACTGTCATGTGTTCTATTCTGGACTTTACACCTGTTATGAACGAGGATCAAGCTATCGACAGAGTTGGTGTCGCACAACCAACCTGCACTATCATTCATGAAGAGTTTAACTGGGAGCATGAACATCAACCCGCGGCGAAGGATGTTTCCCTTCTGTCTGTGCCTCCTTCATTTTTCCCCGAATTTGGTAATTCTTCCATCCCTAATTTTGCATGTATATCCCCGTCTATGGACGCATCCATTGTTGATCATTCATAGAACACACCGGATGTCAGTCCATCATCCGACAATGGAGAGGACAAATCATGCTTTGAAAATCCACTTGATTTTTCATCTACCTATTCCAAAAACGCAGAGAGTGAATTTTTTTGCTTCTCATCTACCCCTCTATTTGATTCATCGGATCATGAGGATGTTGATGAAATCATTGATTTTGTTGATCATAGCTATCGTGATATATTTACCCCTGTATTCGATCACGATAATGATTCTATCGTTGTTGATTTTTCAAAGCCACCTGTTTATGATGATCTATCTGTTGACGAAGTTGAAACCCTGCAGACTGTCGAGGCACTTCAACCCGAGCTGATGGTTATGTCATGCCCTCATTATCTTGAGGTTGGTTTCACTTCTGATCAGGAAATTGTTGAAACAACCAAGGCTCCTCATCACTCATCTGTATGCATTGAATATCAATCTCACACATGGATTATGCTTTCTCCACTCTAACTGCATGATCCCATTGCTAATGCATTGGAGGAATATTACACGGCAAGCACATGTGTGTGACACATGTTCTCTTTGTTTCTTTCATTTGCTTGCATGTCACAATCAAGAGTATGCATATGATTAACATCTGCACACAGTGTCGTACAGCACCGTGGTAATTCCACAGGTTGCATGTCATGCACTTGCACTCACTTATGTTCTATGGATGCATTTAATCTCTGAATGTGTTTGTCTTCATTGTTGTATCTTTCAAGTTTGTTGGTTCACACAACTATGTTGTTCGTGAACCATGCCTTCACCAACATGGGTTGACCAATGCATCAGTGGCTGCATTTGAAGTATCACTTCATGTGAGAAAACCCATACACCGATAGCTTTGGAGTAGGAGTAGTGTTTTCTTTTGCTTTGTTTTCTTGCATGCATATTTGCTTATTACTTTGTTTGTTTGATTTCTTTCTTATTTGTTTGTTTGCTTACTCACTTTTCTTACGCATTTAATTCTTCTTTTGCTTTGTGTTAAGGTTTGTTTTCTTGTTTGTGTTTGCAGGATAGTTTCGCGTGAAACAATGTGTGACTCTTGAAACAAGCTGGGTAAAGTACAAGAGGACTTGTGCAGTTATCAATACTTGGTTATTTGTCGTCCTGCCTCTGTATGAATAAATTGTTGTCTTCAGTCCATGATACATCAATGGAAAATACGTGTTGTTCTAAGTGAAGCTTGGTGAAAACACAACGCCTGCGTGCTAACTAGTATCACCTACTCTAGTTGGTTGTTTTGGGTTAATCCTTGTCAGCTCAGTCAAGTAGAGTAAGGTGAGGGGAAAAACATTAACAAGCGCATCAAAGGTATATACAAACTACTTCTCTGAAGGAAAAACCTGTTCTACTCTCAATAAGTCAGGATCCCTCTTCTGCCTCTTAAATGAATAAGTGTTATGCATAGTTACAGAAAATGAAAATTAAAAAATTAAAAAAAAAAATGAAAATGAATAAGGCAAAAGAAGAGAAAGGCTTCCTACGTAGAGAGGTGATGAAAGTAACTCTGCCGAGGTACTGAATAGGCTCGCTAGCAGTGGAGGGATGCTTGTGTTCCTGCATGACTCTGTTGGGGTACTATCCAAGCCTGCTGGAAGTGAAGCAACACCAAAGATGAAACTAAAACTCTCATGACCATAAGGCTTGTGCACCAATATACCCCTCATCCAAATCGAAAAAAATGTGTTGGCTTGATGTGGATTGTGTGTCGACCAACCACGATCTCGGCAGATGCTACATCTTACAATCAAGCAAGTGTGGAAACCAAGACGAACAAAGAACTGAACAATACTTCCAGAGGTGTTAGACTTGCTTTTCATGAACAAGGTCCATTCAGAGAGCTGGAATTCTACCAGTGTGTCGCCAAGTGTTGTAGCAGCTACAACCAGCCTCCAAAATTTTTCCTTAGCTTCGTTTTGGAGCCTCCCTACCAACCATCCTTAGCAGCATGTCTTGCATTGTCACGTACATAGTCTTCAACTGCTTTTTAGTGGCTTGCCAGCCTGTGCATGTCATTTTGCTTCACTCCCTTCACAGGTTGTCTTTCTAGACTTAGTTTGTTTGTTGGCTGAGCATCTCCCCCAGAAAATTGTGCAATTCTGGAGGGGAACCAAATTTTCATCCAGAAAGTGCACAAATCTGTTGGGCAACCTGCTGGGCTCAAAAATTAAGCAGATCAGTCATATAGGCTTCCCACAGAAAACTACGCAATCTGGCCCGGCACTGGGCTTCAGCCTAGAAATTACACAATTATGGGAGACAGTCACCTGCTAACCCCAGAAATTGTGTAATCCCTTAGGGATAGCCAGCCCAGCTCAGCCCAGAAACTACACAAATTTTCCTTCCAGGCTTGTAGGTTCCCTTAGGGACCCAGCAAAACTAATTTGCATGCATGGGCTGCTCTTCCCGAAATAGCAAAAAGCAACATGCAAAAAGAATCCCTACACTTTAGGGATCTATTTTTAGCAAATGGAGGTTACATGCAAAGATTGTTTTAGAAATTGCCTGTAGGTTTTAACCACATACAGAAATTACCGGCATACGAATTCTAAACACAAAAAAATAAACAATAGCAAGAGCATAACACATCAAACAAATATACACAGATATATTCCCCTGGATCCCAAAACCGGGACTACCAGATTGATTTTTCATTATGTTCCTTCCAATGTTACAATACATATATATACATGCCAAAGCATCCAATACCATGGATAGAAAACCATCGCGCCAAAAACCATGCACAAAACCATAGGTAGGTCCGTCCACCTAATATAGGGTCCAAAAAAAATTTCCCTGGGGTGCTGCCCTGAGCCCCGTAGAGGGGGGATAACTACCCCCCTCAAACCCCCTGTACAGGGGTGACTGTCGCTCCCCCTGTGACCCCCCTGCTACACAATCAGCGCAACGAAGGGGGGACTCTGCAACCCCTCTAACCCCTCGATTAACTCGGGGAGCTAGTCGTGCAAAGAATATAACACAACCCAACACTGCCCTCCAAGTGTTGCTTTTTCCTAGATTTGTGGCATGCACGTCATGAGCCACAAACTTATTTATTCGACATTCCAGAGCTCATTCTTCACATTGATCTTGGAGCTCTGGCATCCCATGTCACACCTAGGAGTCGTCGGCATGTTTAGCTCAACTTTTTCTAGGTAAGTCCGCTTTATATGTCTTTTGTAGCATTTATGTCACTTTTTGTGTTTTGGCTTGTGTGAGTGTTGTCTACTTGATTATAGTGAACGCTTTTTGTCATTTGCATGCATGTTAGCATATACAAGCACCATTTCATTTTTCATTTGCATCTCAGACTGCTGTTGAATGCATGACACTATTTTTGCACCGACAATCATCGATGCGGTTACCCATTTCACACACATGCATGTTTTCTCATTTTATGAATCTTACATTCGTTGTTTTCATGCATGATCATTCAATCTTTCTTACTCTCAATTTCGCCATGCATTCAAAGCTTCACATGTTTTCATTCACCTGTCAGTGGGTCTGGGCAACCTTGGCCCCGGCCTTGCCTTGCCCGGACAGTATTGCACATTTATGAGAGGGAAGGCTCTACCTTCCTCCCAGAAAATGGGCAAAACTAACCAGACACTATCCTCCAGGCTTGCTCTATGCAATTCTAAGGGGTAGTGCCCTGCTAGCCCAAAAAACTGTGCAATGCAGTCCCTAGGCTTGCATGCCTTTATAACTAAGATTGTGCATTGCGTAATCTCATACCCTGGTAGGTCAACCTAGAATGTGCATTGCACAATTCCAGCAGTCAACCAACCTCTCGACAGTGCGTACTATCTTTTGCACAATTTCGGCAGTCAGTCTCTTGGCCTCCCAATGAAAATTGCACAATCCTTGTCGTTAGTCCTCAAGATTGCTTTGGTTTCCAACTGAAAGCTTGCTTCCCATGAATGTCACCATGTCTCCAGGTATAGCAGGTGTTCATCCGTCTTTGAGCAGTTAAGATTCAATGGCCTCCAAGAGAGTAGGGTCAAAGGACACCGACGGAAGTGAAACTGGAGATGCAGTTGAGCAAGTGTCTATGAGTTTACAGATTTATGAAGACACTGAGCTACTCGTTGACAAAGACATAAAGTTAAAATGGCAGGATATCAATGATACATTCTCAGGAACATTTGGGGGAAGATCTTGAAGACCGCAGGGTCTATGTGAATATTCACAAGTCTGGCTTGTATCGGATTGCATGCAGGTATCTAGTGTTTCCATGTGCGGAAATGATACATTGGATCGTCTCGCACACTGATCTTGAGATGATGGTGTTAAGAAGTGTCATCAGGACAGAGATTGCTACCTTTAGGGCATAGAATTATCTGCAGATGTACCACTTACCACAGTCGGTGATCATAATGGAAACACCCATCAATAGACCCATTAGTAGTGCAAACTCCAGGGATATCTTGAAGAGATAGGTGAAGGAGCCAACCAAGTTCAGGATGACACCCAACCAGGTTTACAAGATGAAGATACTGCGGAAGGCATATCAGTACCTGGTCATTTTTACATGCCACTTGTACATCCAAGAGAACACGGAGACCTTCCCACAGAGTTGGGTGATCGAGTTGGACCAACTGGCTAGTGAAGGAAAATCATGAAAATGGTCTGACATGTTGGCCCACAGGCTTAAGGAACAAGTGACAAGAGCCCGACAGCCACCCAAAGGTCAAGAAGTAGACATATACATGTCCGCATACATTCTGGATGCAATCTGTGCCTGTCAACAATTCCCAGGCTTGAGTTGGGCATGGACATCAGTGGAAACCTCTGTACATACTTACTGCAAACTTTTTTTCTGAATGCATCTTCTGTTGAGTCATCACATAATGATCAGACCATATTGTCACCCCAGTGTACAAGATGATATTTGAGCAGGATCCACCTTGCATGTTGTAGGCAGCAATGGAGGCATTAATCTACATAATGGATTGGCATGCCTCACCACTTTGGCACCTTCATATGGATGTACAGTGCGGAGAATCCTCCACATGTTTTACCGAAGTTTTCCATGGACAAGCTTGTCATGCAAGAAGTGTCGTACCACATCTCAACAAGATTCTCAGTTATACTACATTAGAAGAAGAAAGAACCTTGGCCCACTTTTCTGTTGCGGATCAGATTGTACGAGATACGAAATCTCAAGCATGTTGATGCTGAGACAGAAGAGTTCAAAAGATTTACTTTTGGCACCAAAAGCTTCAATCTGTATGACCCGCATTGCTTTGTAAAGAACCAATGTGCGAGAGTGAAATTTCCTTGGATCCACGGGGCATGTCATTGGGTTGAGGAAGACCCATGGAGATATTTCCACAACTTCTATAGGCTCAATTAACCGGTCGGCATAGCTGTGGAATTGTTAGCAAAGCAGCATCTAGGAGAGCACCATCATCAGCAACAGCAAGGGGTAGCATACCTACGCATGACAAAGGCAAGAGAAAGATTGTTAACAACGTAGAGGCAGAACAAAGGTGTGTGTTCAAAGCAAACCCACTTGTGGAGAAATTAGCTTTGGAGATAGAGGCAAAGAGGCGATAGTGCGACAAGAGGAATGTGTAAAGGTAGAGAGATAAGCAGAGGATGGAGGAAATAGTGAAGGAGTTGCAAGATTTGAAGCAAAAACTCCCTGAAGAACAAGAGTTGCATAGATAGGAGAAGGAAGCGTGGTAGGGATAGACACAGTAGGAAGCGTAGCATGCACAGATTGATGAAACTGCACCCATATAGGTTGTAGACTTGTCCGAGCAGCTGGCACAAAGAAAACAGGGTGAGCAGTCACAGGAGTAGGACTTCGCTCAAGAGATTGAACATATACTTGAGCAGATGGATATAGAGATGGAGTAGCCAGAGTCAAAATAGGATATTGACCTCATGCCTTAAAAGCAAGAGGTCAACCCACCAGCTTCACCAGATCTGAAAGAAGAGCAAGTCCTGAGCGATCAAGGAGATACTAAGATCCTTGAAGACAATCCAGAAGCATAGATGCACAACATATCATTCGATGAGTCGCCGCATAGAGTTGTGCAATCGCACAGAGTGACTACTTTTTGAAGAACTAGTGATCATATCTGATGTACGTAATCATCTAGCAGCATTAACTGATGCTACCAGAGCATATGTCGAAGCCACTAGCTCGAGTGTTCTCTTCTTGATAGCAGAGAATGAGCAAATGGCTAAGGAGTTACAGATAGCCAAGCAGGGAAGAGAATAGGTCAAGGCATCTGCCATAGTAGAATTGAAGAGAGAAATATTGAATGAGGTATCGTCTCTCAAAGTAGTCATGTGAATGTTGTATTCCAAATTTCACATCGTGCATAAGTTAGTTGTCCATCTCAACAGTTGGCAGAAGCATTTGCTAAGAGAGCACGCATCTTGTCAAATTTTCACATTGTCTCAACCACATGCAAACATGGGCAATGAGATACAAGGGAGCCCCATTACACTTGCCCAAGTTGATGAAGCCCAAGGTGGTAGAGTTGAAGACATGCATTCGGAGTCAGATCCGAAACTATGAGGAACTCCCGCATCTCATCACTAGTTTGCAGGCTTCACATGCACGGGTGTTCAGAAGCATGGATGTTGTTGTGCACATGCATGCGATCTGATCTATTGGTACACTCGCCGAGGCAAAGACAAAGAATCAAGTTTGACTAGAGCTGGACACATACTTTGATGAGTTGATGCGCATAGGCACCAGCACAGATTTGGTGATCAACGTGGACATTATGCATCAATATGTCACTGGTTTGGCCGCACTCAAGGCAATGATGGACATGTTATCAAACGAGTTGGAGAGAGGAGCCAAATCAGTGTACCTGGATGAAATAGAGGAAAGAGTTTGTTTCCAAAAAGATGTAACTATAGAGTACATGGACACCATCATGGAATACCGAGCTTGGCATCAGTTCGCCGCCATCGACCATCACAAGGATGTCGAAGAGTTGGTCTTCCCACAATTGTCCAGGTCTTAGTGATGTCTTGCATGGCTTGCTCAAGCCTATTTTGTCTCACATGGGTACATGTGCAAATTGTATGTAACATCTTGTAAAGTGAAAGTCCAAGTGTCGATAGTTGAATGTAACAATCATAGAGTAGTTGAAGACTCATGAGGGGAGGTGAACAGTCACAAAAGGGAATGTCAATGGTCACCCAACCCTTTTCTATTCATAGAACCTCATAACTCAATGTACAGGCTTTTGGGCAGCCAAGCTTCCAATAGGAGTATCTTAGAGAAAGATTGGAGAGTATTGTAACGAGCCTTAACTTCTCCATAGTGCAAAGCTAGAACATCTCTTTGGAGGAGCAGGCAGTAGTGACTATAACGTTCCGTTATCAGGACTAGTGGTTGGCAATGGTTGTACTGTATGTTTGGAACTTCCACTTCTTAATATAACAGAGACAACAAGTTTCATGCATATGTTGTTATTGTATTTTAGTTATCTTGGTTACTCTAATGATATATGTACCTATTTTCTTATGAATGTATGTATAGACTCTTTATATATATGTATGTATGAATCTTACTGAGATGTGTTGTTGGTTTAACCATCACTTTGGATTGTTGGTTCATCTGCCTTCCAATTTTTGATGCATATTTTCTCATGTGTTCCCTTCCAAGTCACATGTTTCCAAGGGGCACACTCACCCCACTTTCCATGTGACAGAACCATTGATACACCTTCTTTGGCTTGCTCCGCATGACATGCCCTTGCTACCAACAAGGACATCTTACTTACATCTTACTAGTTAATTGAGAGACCAATGAGTTAACAAAAATTACAACTACTCAACTGAACTCATACTGACTCTATTCTAGACTAGAGCTCGAATAACTAAATTTCACTAAAAATAACTCCTCTAGATAGCTAGATATTAGTAATCAGCTCATGCACAACTCTACTTCTTGCCCACAAACTCGAATTTCCTGACTTAACTAAGTGATTTTTCCATGCCACTCTTGTTAATTGCAACTCAAGTCATCCTTCTGAAGTGAAAATTCGAATTTCTCCATTTGACTAAGGCATAATTAAAATGAAGCCTTTTTCTTGCTACAACTTAACAATATATAGGTTGTCTAGATGGTGACATCATTCTAACTATCCAACCAGATACTTCAACTTAATCCAACATTAGTTAAGACTTTGTTACAATGTGTATATGTTGACTCAACTCAGGCTAGTTGTCCAGGCCGACTAGCCCCTCCAACATCTCCCCCACTCTCAAAGTCTTCTTCGTCCCAAAGAAGGGGAGATTGATGTGATACAAAAAAAACTAAAAAAATTTAACAATGCAAACGAAAAGTTATACAATATATGGTGTTGTCTCGTTAAGAGAAAAAATCTTAATACAGAAGAAATTACAATAAGATTAAATTAAAGCAAGATATTTGGAATATCTTCAACAAGTGCTTCTATGGTTGCGGTTAGAACCTCTTGGGATGGATCTATCGACTGATTGACTGCCTGCTCGAATTCAACTTCTTGGCATTGTTTTTCCAATGTTGCAGTGTATGTTGAAACACTTGGTGAAAATAACTAGTGGATAGGTCGTGGTGGTCACGGTGATGCAGAACGAGTTGGAAGTGTGTTGTGTTATTCCACAAAAGGAGTCTTTGGAAGTGATGGATAAAAAGGGCAAGGCAGTTGCATCTAAGAAATCAGAAATGACTCCTTTATTCTCAAATACTACATGCAGCAGAGAAGGAGGCACCTCTACGTGGGAAACCATGTATGATTTATTAGAAGAATAGCAACCAAGACCTCTGGAAACAACACAGCTGACTGTCGTACTTCCTCATATGCCACCATTTTTGAGACGGCATGCTCATTTCTACATCGCATAGCCATGCACCCAACGATAATCCCTTACACTGATATGTTCAAGTGGATTATCGATCAGGCCATTATCTCAGATAGAGAATTTAATAATAGAAGCCAAGAGGTTATGGGATCTTTTTCACCAGACAACCTACGGTTTATGTACCACCTACCAGAGCCACAAGCCATCTACAACAAACAATTTCTGGAGAAGTTTTCCAAAGAGAACGAGGACCCAGCAGATGTCACCCAAACCTGGTCGAATAATAAGGGCAAGATAAAAAAGGACAAAGCAGGTATGTACTCTACTGCATCTATTTCTCCTCCCCATAGTTTTGCAGCAACCATGCTATGTAGGATGTTTGGGAAGCCCGATAGCACTAAATTTTCCCCAGAATGGTTGTCATTAATAGATGTAGTTGTACACACAACCATAATGAATTGGGCCCAAAATTTGTCTGATAATTAAGCAAAGGCAATAATCGATTATAGGAGGAAAAGGAGTGTCTCAATGAGGGTTTACCCTCCATTTTTTATGAGTGCCTATGTGATGGATGCAATTTGTTTTGGTTCAAAATTTCCTATCATGGGATGGAAGTGCACTGTGAAAGATCCACTTCCCATTAATATATATCATAAGGACATGTGGGAGTCTCAGTTTCACTCGCATTTTTACAAAATTTGTCATGGGGTCATGCTCCCTATCCACAAACAGGTTTACAACCTAGACGCCCCTAGATTTTCAAAGGAAGCCGAGGTAGATATCCTCCCAGGGGCCAAATGGTTTGGGGAGGAAACATTCACATATATTAGGGTTTTTGGGAGCATCACCTCACCTCATGTCCTCCCATACTATGTTCCAGACAAATTGATGGCTAGAGAGATAGCCTATTAAACATTTAGTGAGGGTGGGCTAAGAAAAGGACTAAAGGAAGCGAAAAAGGCCATTTGGCCTACATTTTCATTACATTGTGGAGCATTTGCACTACATGATCTGGGTCATGCATTCAAAGAGGCAGAGATCATGAAATCTCTGAAATTACCTAAATTCTGAGGTCACCAGTACGACCCAAATGTCACTACCAAAGACTTCACTACCATGGTAAAAGTGAAGGTATTTAGTCACGAGGAAGATGCATCTGATGACATCTTCCTACAGAAAGAGACATTCACAGAAGTGAAGCACATGTCATCACTACTTTTTGACCAAGAAGAGGTCGAGGCCTTTCGTCAATATAGAGAAAGGAGATTGTTAATGGTCCCGTTGGACCAATTATTAATTGAACCAATAAGGGAGCCGACTCCCAACATAAGCCTAGAAGGAAGTTCCAGAGGAAATTCTAGAGATGATTCCTAAGCAGAATCCCAAGAGAAATCTACCAGGGAGTTAGAGAAATCAAAGAAATAGTCATAGAATGGGGTAAGCAAAAGAAAAGAGTCAAAAAAGGATACATCCCAATCTACAGAAAAACAGTTGAGCAAACCTCAGCTAGAAAACAGGTTGAAATTCATTCCACCTACACCCAGTCAACAAAACCCTACTTCATTGATTTGGAGAAATAATGGGACCATTTTAATACAAAGCTCCATACATAGAAACAACCACCTGAGCCTCAAACTTTGCAACACAAAACAACTCAAGAAATTACAGTAGAGAAAATTGTAAGTACTCAAGAGGTAGAGCACATTCCTGCCACTCCTACCTCTGAAATTGTTTTAAGAATTGAGGAGATTCCTCCTCTAGATGTGTTCTATAGCGCAACCCACAAAGTTGTTGTCAAAAGGCAGAGGAAAAAGAGGAATTTGGATGCTACAGCTGCTACTACTTCTGAGAATGAACCAATGGATATTGTCTGTAAAGACTCACCCATCGACCCATCTGACAACCTTACTAGACTATCTCAGTTTGTAGGAGCCTACGCTACATAAACCATTGACAAAGCAACAGAAGTACAAATGTTGCTTAGAGAAAAGGAAAATAAAATTATGTTGTTGGAACAACAGTTGGAGCAAGAAAAATCTAACCAACAAGAGGAATTGCAAATAGCCAAGCTCCAGCAAGAATTCGAGCATATGCAAATAAAACATCAAGCCAGTTTAGCAAAAAATAAGCGCAGATACAAGCATTAATAGATAAGTATAAGGACAGCCCAAATATTGATTAGCTTATAATTGAAGTGCTCAACCTAAACCCCAACTAATGCATCAAAAATTAATTCTATGTCAAAAGGTCTCGCAATTGAATCCTTATTGCAAGACTAGTGACAAATTAACGAATCAATTCGTTGACATGAGACTCGAATATGACAAAGTATTGAAAAAAGTTTCTGACTTCATCACCTGGCAGAATTGAGAGGATGGGAGGAAGTTCGATTTGCCTATATTGGAGGAGTCACACAAAGAAATTTTATTTGCAAACTAGGACTCTCGAATTAGGAAGGTCGTTTAAACCTCCTCAACTATTTTTGTAGTAATCTATTATTAGGATTTATAGTTTCGTATTTAAACCCCTCTCATGCATTTAGAGAGGGGTCCAGAAATTTTATCAGAAACAATATTCAAAACATGCACTTTTGTCCCTTTGAGGAAGTTCTGGTGAAATGAATGGAACATGATTTATTTTTATCTTATTTCGCATCTTCTACTGAAATTGTACTTTTGTATTCTTAGATGGTGTTGGGTTGATTGGAAATAGGTCAATATTGCTAAAGCACATGAGAAGAACTTATTACAAATGGTACTTTTATCTCGTGATTTTGTTTTGTTTATGTATTAAGCAGTAATTTTTCTTCACATTGTTTATGTATGAAATCTTAAAGCTTGGTTAGCATTATTGCACTTTTGTATGGTGATGACCTAAATTTTGTGTTGAATATATGAATAATTTCTTATGCGATATATCTTTCACAATCGTTTCGGCTAACTATTTATCCGAAACGATTATTGTTAAAATGATTTCACTTACTATCGCAGTTGAATGATCTTTATTACCAATTACTTTAGGACATTATTGTAGATCACACGTGTCAATTTTATTCCTGGGTATAGTCATAACTAGATAATGTTTTAATTAGGATATATGCATTTGATTATTAGTTTAGATTAGATTACTTTTAGCTTAAACATTTCCCCAAACTATCATATATCACCCCATCAGCATTATCATAATTTATATTGGGAAACTGGTCCCATTACCCCCAGTCGGAGCCACTACACCAAATGAAAAAGGAGCTGCCAACCAAGGTCCGGACTGGGTGGTTTTCCCCCAATGTTGTAAGCAAGGATTTTCAAGGCTTCAACATTTTTGGCACTAGAAGGAGGGCTTGACTGTGAATGGCAAGTAAATCCAAATTAATAGGCCATTCTAAGAGTAAAACTCCCTCACCATCACCTCCAACTTCTCGACCACATTCAAAATCTCCTAATCCTAAGCGAGAAGTTGTAAAAACAACAACAGAGCCTACTGCTGAAATTCCAAAGAACACAGATCATTGTTCCTCTACCGAAGCCCTTGAAGTCCAATCTTTGATTTATAAGTTACAGGGGATTTCGATATCTCAAGAGGAATTTGAGTTATCCCAAGATAGTGTTACCTCTCAGTTTACCCCATCACAACGGTTAACTAGAGCACAAAGAGAAAAACTTGGAATCCCAACATTCGAGTTCCCTCTACCAAGATGTAAGAAAGATAAGAAGACACCATCTGAATCTCACAACGAGGTTCTTTCATCAACACGGTCATCATCTTCATTCATTCCATCCATATCATCATAAGACTAATCATCCACCTCACCACTCCAGATCATGATTCACACAGGTACTGGAACTCAATCTTCCTCTACCCAATCACCTTCAACCACTGCCACATCTTCCTCTTATCCAAGACCAACAATGGCTCAACCTCCTCAAAGGCCATGGACAAATTCAGGAGTTGTTAGGATGGTTGCACCTATACATCCGTTGCCAGCTCATCCAGAGAAATGGTTACCAAATTTCAATCCTGATAGTGGCCTATTGACTGAGGAACACATAAACAATTTCATGTTGTCCATTAACTTGAATGAAGTAGTAGAAGAATATGCAGTTGTAATATTATTCCCATATACCTTGCAAGGAGCAGCAGGATCATGGTACTTCTCGTTACCATCAGGTTCTATCAATAGTTGGGATGCATTTCAAGAGCAATTCTTAACTAAATTTGGAGATGATAGATCCACAGCTACCCTAATTAATGACCTCTCCAATTTGAAAGTTGAACCTAAAGAACTAATAAGAGACTTCAACTCTCACTTTAATAAATTACTGAATAAGATATTGGCGGCATCTAAGCCCAACAATAAGGTCCAAAATGAGTGGTATATTGCTGCTCTCCCTTCAAACATGGCTATTTTCATTGATAGAGTTGCCAAACCAACTTTGGCAGAAAATATGAAAGAGGCAATAGATGTAGAAAAATGCATTCTAGTTGTAGATAAGAAAAATGAATTATAAGAATGAAAATCCAAGAAAGTGACTTTTAGGGATGAATCCAAGAAGAAACCACCAAAACATCCATTTGATCTTGAAGGTCTACAGAAAGTCCTCAAGACCATGTCTAACGAAATGGTTAATATTAAAAAACGGGTAGCAGAAACTTCCTCTAAGAAATATTTTAGACCATTTAAAAGGAATTCCCCTGTTGATCCTAAACCCCAAAATGCTATATCAAATGCTGAATCAGATGGAGATGAAGATGAAGTTCCAACAAATGAAGAGAAAATAGATGATGAAGAAGTGGAAGAGTTATGAGGAATGTGGGATTTTATACTTCCCAATGAAGAAACAAAAAAAGCACTGCCTGTTTCCACACGAAGTAAAAACCCTGTTGATTTTCTGCAAACAAATCCAAAGCCAAAGGCTTCAACGCCATCTCCCAAGGACAAAAAAAAATTAAGAAATCTTCACCAAAATCCACTCAAACTACTCCTTCTCAGTTCAACTCTTCATATTCAACTAAAACCCTAATAGTATCAGATGAAATGGAATATAATATTGTTAATGATATGAAAAATACTAGGACAAACATCACCTTTCATGAGCTTAGAAAATTAAAACATCAACAAGAGCTACTCCTTAAAGAACTCAAAGCAGTACCTACTTCACCTCTTCCTACTATTGTGATCTCACAAGCTGCTCAAGAAATGGGAAAACCCCCTAGCGCCTCTTTAAACAAAATTGATCCAACCGACATTGCTTTGATTGGAGGAAGATCTAAATCTCATACTCCTCCATTCCTCCTTATTTTTTAAGTTTTTAATAAGAATTTACACAATTGTTTAGTTGATTTGGGAGCTTCATCTAACACCTTACCTAGAAAGTTTGTGCAAAGTTGAATGTTCAGCCTCAAAATTCTGTTTACACATTGTGCAGCTAGATCGGTCTCAAGTCGAAGTTGTTGGGGAACTTAATCTAGTAACCACCAGACTCTCATCAAATCCCAAAGTCTGTCAAGTCATTGACATTATTGTAGTTGATATTCCCGATTTTTATGTCTTAATCCTTAGTAGAGACTAGTCAGAAAAGCTTTATGGATATTTTGCGACTGACTGGTCTCACATGTGGCTTCCCTATAATGGCAAACCAAATCAGATAAGGGTTGATCACAAAAAACATCAAAAGTACATAGTCACAGAGCTAGAAGGAGAAAATGAACCAGTGGCGTATAGCAACAATATCATCAGGAACTACTCAGTGGAATCATTTCTAAGAAATTTTAATGCTTATACTTCACTTCTTGGAAAACTCTGTAGTATCTCAAGTTGAAATTTTTTCCCAAACAGATACTTTTAAGTGTGTAAATTTTGTAGATAAACCTGTAGTTAGCTCTTTATTTTGGAAATTATTTTTTGATGGATCTAAATTCAATGATGGAGCAGGAGCAGGATGCATATTGGTTAGCCCAGAAGAGTAAAAGACTATATTAGCATGCTGACTTGAATTTGATTGCACAAATAACACTGCGAAATATGAAGCATTAGTTCAAGGTTTGTATAAAGCCATTGGCCTTAATATCAAACACCACCAAGTGTTAGAGATTCAGAAATTGTGATAAAATAGTTAAGAAATACTATACACTATTTGTCAGGATATTTGAAACACTACCAGTCGTTAGTCCAAGGCATGAATTCCCACTTTACAGCATTTAATATTTCCCCTATTCTAAGACTCCAAAATGCAAGCGTCGATCTCTTAGCTAATGTGGCTTCCAAGCTTATCCACCAGGAAATTATAGTCTTGGCCGCTTTTCTATCAAATTGATTTTTAGGCCTTCTATTCCTGACAATATCACTAACTGGAGATTCTTTAACAGTGATCTAGATATCATAAGCTTTTTGACATTAGAAGGCTCCTATAATGACCAGATAGTTGACGAAGACAACCATGACAGCCAACTTAAGCAATAAACAACCAATAATGCTATACCAAAATCTATGGTTAAGTTGGAAGATTTATATGACCTTAAATTCAAATGACCCATCAATTCAAAACTTCATATTTCAACCCTGAAGTTTGAATTGGTTAATCTTGGAAATGACCTGAAACCTCAAAATATCAATCTAGGCCTCGGACTTACGTCAGATGAGAAATCAACCTTTATACATTTGTTGAAAAAATGCAAGACTGTCTTCGCATGGAACTATGAAGATCTTAAAATATACGACACTTGTATTATTCAACATACTATCCCCATGATTTCTGATGAGAAGACTGTTCAGCAGAAATTAAGGAAAATCCATCCTAATTTAGAAAACTAGATTAAATTTGAATTAAACAAACTGCTGAAAGCCAAGATTATTTTCCCTGTTAGACATTCCAGGTGGGTCTACAATCTGTCCCAGTCAGGGAAAAAAGTGGCGATATTCAGATATGCATAGACTTCTGCAATCTAAACAAAGCATATCAAAAGGATAACTTTCCATTGCCTCTTATGGAACAGAGATTGCAATCAGTTGCAAGCTCGGAACTAATATCTTTCCTGGATGGATTCTCAGGCTATAATCAGATCCTAATACATCTAGATGACCAGCCAAAAACTACATTCAGGACAAAATGGGGCACTTATGCTTATCAAAAGATGTCATTTGGACTAATCGATGTTGGTGCTACTTTCCAAAGATCCAGGGATATAGCCTTCAAAGATTTAGTAAACAAATCAATAGTAATATACTTGGATGATATAACTGTATATTCAAAAAAGCGCAATAATCATCTGAGAGATTTAAAACAAATCTTTGAGCGTTGTCAAAGGTATGGAATTTCTCTTAATCCTAAGAAATATTTCTTTGCTTTAAGTGAAGGAAAATGTTATGAAACCAGCTCAAGAAAAGATAGATCAACGCCTTAGAATTCAGCCTCTTCGAGGGGGCAACCTCCTTTACATTACATTAAATGAACAAATTCTTGGATCATTTCAAATGACAAAACCTCCTTTCTATATATAGGAGTCTAAGGAGTCACAATATAACCCAGCCAACCTAACAATAATAATATAAAGCCACAAAAATAACAATAGAGGGTTTCTATGGGGCACAATAATAACAATATGGGAACAATAGGGGCACAACAATATTAATAAGGGGTATAACTACAATAGTAATGGGTAATCACTAGTATTATAGCGTCCCAACTTGCCCCTCTCCTTGAAAAAAGTGTTTTCCTCAACACCTGAGTAGTTTTGGATACTTTTTTATAAAATTCTCATCCTCCCATGTGGAATCTTCAGCGGATAAGTTCTTCCACTTGATAAGATACTCCGAAATTGATCAATTTCATAGCTGTCAAGTTCTTGTATCTGTGACTGCTTCCGGTTCCAATATAGTTTTTCCTTCATTGTCAAGTTCTGGCAATATTGTTTGAACTGGGAGCTTATCGCCTATAACCTTCTTTAAACATGAAACATGGAAAACTGGGTGCAATCGAGAAGCTACAGGAAGCTCCAATTTGTATGCCATAGTACCAATCTTTTGCAACACCTTGTACGGACCATATACTTTGGTGATAATTTATTATCCTTCTTAGCTTGATTGAGGGAAATTTGCTTATATGGTTGTAGTCGTAGGAATACCTAATCACCTACATCAAAACTTCTTTCGCTGCAATGTTGATCTGCCTGTTGTTTCATTCTATTCTGTACCAACACGAGGTTATCCTTTAAGAGTTGGAGGACTTGTTGTTGATGTTCGATGTGATGTTCCACTGCCTGAACCTTAGAATTTTCTCTTAAATATGATGTGATGGATGGTGGTTGATACCCATAAAGTGCCATTAATGGGGTCATTTTTGTTGTTGTATGGAAGGAAGTGTTATACCACCATTCAGCCAGAGGCAGCCATTTGACCCATTGTGTTTGTTTATCAAATACAAAGCAACGAAGATATCCTTCCAAAAATTTGTTTACTATCTTAGTTTTCCCATCAGATTGAGGATGATAAGATGAGCTATGAGCTAACTGAGTACCAAGACAAGAAAATAATTTTGTCCAAAAATTTCCAGTGAAAATGGATCTCTGTCACTTACAATAATCTTTGGATTTCCATGTAGCTTTTGAATTGTTTCCATAAATGCAGTGGAAACTGTACTGCTTTAAATGGATGTGATAATGCACAAAAGTGTGCATACTTGGTAAGTCTGTCAACTACCACCATGATGACACTCTTTCCCTCAGACTTGGGTAAAACCTGTGATAAAATCCATTGAAACCTCCTCCCAATGTTGGCTTGGAATGGATGAAGGTTGTAATAGACCCATTGTCTTAATTATTTCAACTTTATTTTGTTGGCAAACCAACCATTCCGCCACAAACTTTTGAATATCTGATTTAAGGCCATCCCAAAAAAATTCCTTCTTAACCCTGTGGTAAGTTTTTAAAAATCCTGAGTGCCCTCCTAAGGGAGGAGTGTGCAATTCCATAAGAATCTTTTGTTTTAGCTGGGAATTCTTACAGAGGTATAAGCGATCTTTGTACCATAACGAATCATTTTTCAAACTAAATGTATCAGATGTACTGGAATCTTGTTGTAACTTTCGAATAAGTGCCCACACTTCTTCATCATTCTTCCATTCCTCCCTTGCTTCGTTTATCCAATCTAGTTGGATAATAGAAATGGCGCACAACAATGCTTCCACATCCTCATCCTTTATTGAGAGTGCATCTGCCACCACATTTTGCTTCCCTTTTTTGTAGATGATTTC
>APFE030392761.1:0-19591 GCA_000404065.3 Pinus taeda | reverse complement strand
TTATCAATTGGCTAAAAAAAATGTTGCTTTTTGTATCCTCATAATGTGCTATCAATTCTTCCGTAAAAATTGCCCAAGCGATAAATTGTTTACGAGAGCAAAGCCATTGATACCATACAAACTAGTTTGGTTCCAAATATAAAGTTGCCATATGTACCTTTTGTGTGTTTTGCACATTATTGAGATCGAAAAATTACTCCATCTGTAATATCCATGTTGCGGGATCCTTGCCATCAAACTTCCTCATATCGATTTTTGGAATATAGTGGGTCTTCGATCCCACATTAGAGTCTATGATTTCATGATAAACATTTCTTTTGTTCGCATCATGAATTTCCTTTACTACCTTTTCACCATTAGTAAGTATTTCTTGTAGAAAATTTGCCAAATGTGTCTTCAAATCTGCCATGCCTGTCTTCAAATTTGTGTTCAAATCTATCTTCAAATTGTCCATCTTAGCTTCCATGCCATTCATCTTAGCTTCCACGCCATTTATTCTTAGCTTCTGTTAACTTTTGTTGGAGTGACATTTGTTGCACTTGTTCTTGTAATTTTGATATATCATTGTAGCATTTCTTCCTCTTCTTCATGAGTCATGCTAGAGCTTTCAGGTTCCTTACTAGGTGTTTGCATTTTCTTCCCTCGAGGCATTAGTTATTGATAATAATGCTCTACTAGCCCTTTGAATTCCTTCAAAATAAATTTTCAAACCAATCTTAAGCAAAATTTAAAAGAATCTACACACCTTTTTCTCACTTTGTAGGAGCTCGATATTGCCTCTGATGTATCTCTGTACTTTTAGAACATCCCATTCTGAAATTGTGATCTATGGTAGCCCTCTATGTCCTCTTTCCAATGCCACCAGTCTGATCCAAATTGGATTCTCCAAGGAAGAGTTATGCGAAATCGCCCACAGTGACCTGATTATAGACTAGTTCAATAGAGTGAACTTGTAAGACGTGCCACGAGTCACTGTTTCGACCTTTAGCTCTGAAAAATATATAGGAGAACTACAGTCCATCCTGTTTTTACACCTTCTTACGAAATTTCAATCCAATGCTCAGAGAAAAGTTATGACGATTTTCCCCAAGTCACCTGTTTGGAATGTAATTCAGGAGTCTGCAAAAAGACCAACTTCCTCAGATCATATCTCCGCAAATATAACGTAAAAAGCTCTGAAATTCAGACCCGAGATTTCACGCAATGTCTTCTCAAATGGGTTTTTGTTTAAACTTCTGAAACATCACAAAAAAAAAAAGTTATAGCGAAATTCCACGATGACCTGTGTGGGGCAGTGAAACCCTAGAATCCAAAGCTCTAATACCAAATGTTATGAAACCAACTCAAGAAAAGATAGAAAAGATAGATCAAGCCTTAGAATTCAGCCTCTTCAAGGGGGAAACCTCCTTTACATTACATAAATGAACAATTCTTGAATGATTCAAATGACAAAACCTCCTTTCTATATATAGGAGTCTAAGGAGTCACAATATTAACCCAGCCGACCTAACAATAATAATATAAAGCCACAAAAATAACAATAGAGGGTTTCTATGGGGCACAGTAATAACAATAGGGGCACAACAATATTAATAAGGGGTATAACTACAATAGTAATGGGGTAATCACTAGTATTATAATGACCCAACAGAAAACTCCTTGGATTCATTGTATCCAAAGTAAGGATTCACATTGACCCTGATAGAATAAGAGAAATCTCTGAAATTCCTTTACCTCATAACAAAAAATCAATGCAATCTTTCCTAGGTCAGATTAATTTTTTTAAAATATTTGTCCCTGACTTCTCACAGATTGTTTTACCTCTTCAATCTATGATAAAGAAAAATTCCCTTTTTAAATGGGGACACACCAAACACGAAGCTTTTGATTTGATTAAACAAGCAATCATTAATGCTCCCTCTTTAGCGACTCTGAATTTTTCAAATCATTTCATTCTATATACTTTCGCTTCCGAGAAATCATATGCAGCCATATTAACACAAGTCAATGAAGAAAAAGTTGAAGCCCCAATCTCTTTCTTTAGCTCCAATTTGCAGGGGGCTGAATTGAATTATTAAAATGTTGAAAAACAAGATTTTGTTGTTTTCAAATCAATAAAACACTTCATACCTTTTCTCCTCAAAACCCACACCAAAGTAATAGTGTCGTTCTCAGCAGTGAGAAATCTGTTAATACAAAGGGATGTAGGGGAGAAGAGATCAAATTGGGTAACAGCTCTGCAAGAATATGACATTGAAATCAAACCAGCAAAAATTATAAAAGGTCAAGGTTTTTGCAGGATGCTAGTAGGAGCATATGATTTATCAACACTACAAGACCCAGGTGATGATGTACAAGTCTATGAGGTAAGCCTTAATGACACTGAGTCAAGTTATGTTGATATCATATTTTAATTAAGAAATGGATATGCCTCAATGCACTTAAACTGTAAGAAGAGAAGGGCCTTGAGGCTAAAAGCTAGACAATATCAAATTGTCGATAATGTGCTATTTATAATAAATTATGATTCTATTGTACTTAAATGTCTTGAAAAATCTGAGGTAGAAAAGGTGTTGGAAGAACTACACGATGGAACAGTTGGTGGACATTTCGGAGGAGATACCACTGCGCATAAAATCCTGCATGTTGACTATTACTGGCCAACATTATTCAAATATGCACACAGTTATGTAAGGAGACGTAAAGTTTGTTAGACAGCTGCTGGGAGACAAAGAAAATCCACATTACCATTACAGCCAGTCAATATTGAACAATCGTTTGAGCAATGGGGATTGGACATAATAGGTGAGATCGTTCCTCATTCTTCTAAGCAACATAGATATATTCTTACAACAATTGATTACTTCACAAAATGGGTGAAAGAAATTCCACTCAAGGTAGCTAATTCTGAAAACATCATTGAATTCATCAATCAATTTATCATTACCAGATTTGGTCTACCATCTGCCATAATGTTTGATAATGCATATTATTTTTTAGGAAATACTATGACAGAATTTTATTTTAAAAGAGGTTTCAAGCTCAAGTACTCTGCTAACTATTATCCAAAGGGAAATGGGTTAGCTAAATCTACAAACAAAAATATCATAAGGATTATTAAACGAACTATTGACCAAAATCAGAAGAACGGGCATAATTCTTTTATATTTGCTCTATGGGCAGATCGAATAACTCATAAGGCCTCCATTGGCACTTCTCCTTTTAATTTGGTGTATGGGAAAAAAGTCTTCTTACCTACAAGTGTTGTTATTCCCTCTTTATCCATAGTTTAGTTCATTGAAGAAACTCCTTCCTCTTCTATGCAAGTTAGACAGTTACAAATCCTTAAGCTTGAAGAGGAAAGGGAAAAAGACAGAGTCTCACATGCACATCATCAACAGTTAGTCAAAGCTTCCTTTGATTCACATTTTGTAAGTTAAAAATCATTTCAACTCGAAGACCTAGTATTGAAATGGGATAAATCCCACGAGGAAAAAGGTAAGCATACCAAGTTCCAACAAATGTGGCTTGGCCTGTTTCAAATTGTTGAACAAATAGGCCCATCAACCTTTTTATTGCAGGATTTATCAGGCAAGAGAGAATCTCTACCTGTTAATGGGCAGATCTTAAAGAAATATTTTCCATAGAAGATGATCTCTTCTATTCACTGTATATTATTGCCTTTATTTTATTTTTCTAGAAAGAATAATACAAGTTGAAAACATTTACTTTTGGTTTTACAAATGATAGTCTCTTTTTATTTTTTTACTTTTCGCTTGTATAAGTAAAGATTATTATGAAAATAACTTTCACACATAAAATATAAGATTAAGTCATGTTACTCTCAAATTTCTTATTCTCTGGCAAAATTATTTGATCTTTGATAAAACTTAACTTTAGAAAGGAACCTTGCCTCTACATCAGTCAAGAAAAATACCAATAACAAAATAGAGCCTCTCTACAGAAAAGCATCTTTAAAACTCCACAATTGTCATCCAGATGCTCTTAGTGAGTCAATGATTCTCCCCATCAATTCAATTTACATTTTTTAGAGTGTAATTCTAAAATATACTTAAAACTTAAAGGATAAGAGGTCTTATCAATAGCTAGCTTACCATTATCATAAGGTTGTAACTAGCTAACATTACCAGTACTACATATCAAAATAGGGTAATGGCTTGAGATTGTATCAAAAGACAAAGGATCTCATCAAGAGCCAACTTGTTCAGTTAAAATTATAATCAAGTGAATGGCATTGTCAATTTTGGCCACCAAACCAAGACATTGTCCTTTAAGCCATAAAAAAATGAAATTTTGAAGAAAAAAAGAATTATTTCATAAAATAAAAGAAAATAAGTATACACTTTGAGCTTATCTTTAAAATTTGTATTCTGACCTTGGTGGGATACTAAATTATTGTTGGTTAAAAGGTAACCCTATCGAAGCTATGAATGCTTGTTGGTAGTAGAGGCTCTACCTATGACCACTGAGCATACCAAAAAACTGATCTGAGAAGAGCCTCCCTGTTTTTATCTTTAGAACCAAGTAATAACTGGTGTAGACAAAGTAACTTTCTTCTGAGGTGAGGATAATCAAAAGGATGATAATTAAGTAGATGTTGTTTGAATATTCAAAGAGCAGTATGACTTATCTTATATTTCATGTAAATTTTATTTTCTAAATCATCTTTATTTTGGAAGTTTTAGAAATTTCAAAAAAATCTCAGAGATAGCTAGTTCTTCCAAGTGAAACGCCAATTGTTGTGCTATTCAACAACCCCCCATTTGTTAATAGTAGTAGTCAATATTACATTAATAAATGGGGACCTTTTAAAAAATCTTTCCAAAATAAGTTTTGCATATAGGCATTTTCTTTATTAATTTTTGGAATAAAACAAGATATCAGTCAAACACCTTTTCAAAAACTGTTAAATGCCTCCCTTTCCCGCATATTGCATGATCAAGCATGGTTGAAAGCCTTGCTAATCCACCAAATCTAGCAAAAAGTGATCAAAAGAGGACTTCATGCTTTAATATTTTGAAACTAGTATGTTTCTTATATAAACTAAGTCCTAAGGCATTTTATTAAAACTAAGGCCCACATCGCATATCGCTATTCTCAGAAGGTGCACCTTAAAAGAGTTACCTTAAAATGTACGAGATGTGAAATTGCAATAACAGCAATTCCTTTACCGTATCACATTTCGGACATTTAAAGTAACACCGTAAAACTTACCGCCCGTCGAAATTGCGAAATATGATACAAAACCTGGACCCACTCCCATATACGTCATAAACAAGTATTTAGGTATGTTGCTTAATGAAAAACACTTTTACACAAGAAAACTTGACCAATGGGTTATGCTCTAGAAATAGTAGTAAGTAACCCGCATCTCTCATGTCGCAGAAACAATAAGGAAAACGTGCATACATAACGTGGTAATGCGATCTGCGAGATTGCTTCGCAAATCGCAAAATCACCATTTTCATGATTTAAAGGCTCGTCACCCTAGAAGATTTCTTCCCGACTTACGATGCGGAAATTAATGAGCATTAAAGCTAAGAGATAACGAACCATTAGTGGGAATTTAGTAAAAGTTAATGGCATTTATGTGTGAAAAGCCATCCAAAGTGATATGATATCTTCTCACTTAAGTTCAAATAGAACTCCTTTCTTATCAACTTTTCAAGTTATCTATATTATCCCAGCTTATGTTCTTTCTTATCTCTGTATATCCGATCGCTGATGTTTTTCTCCATTTTTTAGGGAAAATCCATAGAAGGAGTCTTTGGGAGCGATGGAAAAAAAGGGCAAGGCAGTTGCGTCTGAGACATCACAAATGACTCCTTTATTCTCATATACTACATGTAGCAGACAAGGAGGGACCTGTACGTGGGAAACCATGTATGATTTATTAGAAGAAGAGCAACCAAGACCTCTGGAAACAAAGGTCACAGCTGACGGTTGTACTTTCTCATATGCCACCATTTTTGAGACGGCATGCTCATTTCTGCATCGCATAGCCACGTGCCCAAAGATAATCCCTTACACTGATATGGTCAAGTGGATTATCGATTAGGCCGATATCTCAGACATAGAATTTAATAATAGAAGCCAAGAGGTTATGGGATCTTTTTCGCCAGATAACCTATGGCTTATGTACCACCTACCTGATCCAAATTGGATCCATAGAAGACTGTCAAAGAACCATGATTGTGTCGGGTCGAAATAAATCTCTAAAGGATCCAAAACAGCAATCAAGAACACCTTGAACCAGTGGCAATGGCAGCCAGCGTGGAACGACGAGGACCTCAGTCAAAGCGCATTGACCGAGGCCCATGGAGACTGCGTGGGAGGTCAAAGTAGCCCCTGGGAGCCCCGGATCGGGAAAAGGAGGTGGTTTTTGATGCACGATTCGTGCTAAGCGCTGGGCGAATAGGGCCAAAATGGAGGAGCCTCAAACACACGGACGCATGGGAAGCCGGAGAACCACAGGCGGAAAGGAAAAGTGCTGAAAGTATAAAGGCGGGACCCGTGCTCTGAAAAACCGGTGGTATTGATCGGGGTGCCCTCAAACGGTAAGTGGTTCTGGAGAAATTGGAGCGATCCCATACATCAATCGACATGTGGCAAGCGAAGGTGAAAGAAAACCGCAGTTGATTGCGCGCTATCGGTCGAGCAAGTCAACCGCGCGGAACATGTGTATGACGTTGGATTTGGGGGACCCAGATCGGGCAGCTGAGATTGCGCCCGATGGAGGAAGCGGAATCGACGAAGGAACACGCCGCATTTTAGGAGGATTTTGAATCCATTTAACCACCACGGTGGAGGAAGAACACATCCACGACGTAACTGAAGAAACGAACCGACGAAGTAGGCTGGCACTATTTAGAGGAGGACACGCGGCCACTCCCTGAGTGTTGATGATGACGCCGAACAGGGAACTCCAAGTGCAACTGCAGAAGGTGAATCGATAGAGGCAGAAGAGGCACCGAACAGGCATGGATTCGAATGGCTTCAAATCCATGAACAGCAAAAAGAAATACACAATCAAGTCAGAGAACAATCTAAGAGACGAAGAAAGAAGATACAGAGACTAGAATCCCAAGAGGAGGATGGAATACACAGAGAAAGAAGACAGTGAAGCAAAAGCAGAAAAAGGAAAGAGGGCCGAGCTGACCAGGGGCAGCGTTGAGCACCAAAGGCTTGAGAGATCTAAGCCATCCCATAGAGGATTTGTCCGGGCTGAGCACCACATTGGGCTCTCCACTGCAGCCCAGAAGATCACAGAGCTGGTAGGAAGAAGAAGAGTTTGTGTACTCCAGTGGCTTGGGGAATCTAAGAACCACCCTGCCAAGCAAAATTGCTTCAGGAGCACTCACGTTGAGTCCCTGCATTGTAATTCTCTGCTTAAAGACACAATAAAACAAGGCCACCACTGAAAGCTGGACCAGAGATGTAGCCCTAGAGAATAGGGTGAACTCCTTATTAAATTCTTGTGTCTTTTTGTTTGCTTACTATATTTCTCTGTTGTCTTTCCATTTAAATGTCTGTGTGTTGGAAATCTGATCGATACGTTGCTTAAATAACACAGAACACACACCAGCACATGAGTATGTAATACCTTTGTTTAATAGATCTTCAACTGGTGTCACTCATAGGGTGATTTTCAGATCAAGTGGTATTAGAGATTTAGGCTATAAGGTTAGACAAGCTTGTGTTGGTTTAGCTGTGAATTCTCACTAGATCAAAGCTCAAATTAGGAGAAGGAGAGTTGGTGGGAACTAATCTTGAAATTGGGAGAGTTTATTCTTGGAAGACAATGTTAAAGGAAGGTTCCATGTGGCCAGACCCTCAATTCGTAGAGAGTTTCCTAGTTATAAAGTATATGGTAGAAGAAATGTATAGGGACTTTAGAAAGCACAAGGATGAAGATTCATCAGGTTCTAAACAAGATAAAGAAGAAGATGAGTCTCATTCCCATGACCACTCAAAAGGAAAAGGGAAAGAGGAAATCTTTCGCACACCTCTTAATAGCCCTGTGCATAACAAGAAAGCATCTTTGATTAAGCTAGATGTCAAATTTGATTTGCCTATATATGATGGAGAGTTAAATGCTGAAAAGTTGGACAATTAGATTAGAAAAATTGATGTGTATTGCAGGGTACAAAACATAGACTCAGACAAGAGTAAGATTCAGCTAGAAAGCCTACGCCTAGGAGGCATTGCCTTGGTTTGGTGGGAAGGCAGAACCCAAGCTGATATGAAAATACATGGTAAGACCATCTCTGTCTAGAGTGAATTCGTTGATGCAATCAAAAATCATTTCTATCCATTGGCCTACATGCAACAAGCCATGATGAGTTGGAAAACTCTTTGGCAGTTAAAAGGGAAAAGTGTGCAATGGTATACTCAAGAGTTCAAAAAGAGAGCATTGATGTTGGGTATCTCATTAGACTCACTAGAGACTCTTTTGAAGTACATTGGTGGTCTACACAACTACATGAGGCATACCATCCTCATGTTTAATCCCACTAGTATAGATGAAGTATATGTACAAGTTACTCATCTAGAAGCTAGAGGAAAGAATGGAAATCCAGAAGTTGGGGGACCATCCCAACCCATTGTAAGCAAGAGCAAGGAGAAAAGAAAGCAGAAGTGGAAAGAAAGGAAGGCTAACACTGCACAGAAAGGAAAAGCTTCATGCACCCACTGTAAAAAGGAGGGGCATGATGATGAGCACTGTTGGATTTTGCATGCAGAGCTGAGACCTAAGAAATCCAAGGGCAAGAAGAAGAAGACTACTGCAGCTATTCAAAAAGATTTGGGTTAGACTCGGGAGATGAAACAATCATTGTAGCCACAGGTATAAAAGGTAAGAATTTTGAAGCATCTACTAGCAATTAGGCTCAATCTGTTATTGATGAAGAAAATGAGAGAAAAATACATGAGCTTTTCCATATTCGAGTTATTTCCAAAAATCAAAAGATTGATACTTTGTTTGATAGTGGCTCACAAGTAAATTTTGATTTCTGAAGAAATTGTAAAGAAATTGGGATTAGCAACTACACCTCACAAGAAACCATACCCATTAGGATGGTTGAATAATAAAGCACAACTACAAGTGACTAGACAATGAAAACTCAAGTTTTATTTTGGGTCATCATTTGTAGATGAGGTTGAGTTAGACATAATTCCTTTGGATATATGTGGAATTGTTTTAGGAAGCCCTTACTTGTATGATAGAAAGGCTATTTTCTATAGAGTTGAGAACAAGTATCTACTTGTTAAAGATGGAATTGAATACTTTGTAAGATCTCATAAGCTCAAGAATAATTATACTCTCATAAACTCGGGACAGATGAAAAGAATGATAAATTCATGCAAATAGTTCTTACTGATGGTTGTAAAGGAAAAGGAACCTAATAAAACCAATGGATTTGAGGGCTGTAATGTTGATCAGCACGCTGATATAGAAAAGGTTGTTTCAAAGTATGATGTCTTTTTCAAGAATCTAAAGGTCTGCCACCCAAAAAGGGAATAGTACATGATATTATTTTGCAGCAAGATGTTCCATTACATAACATTGGGATGTACATGTTGTCTGCTTTAGAGAATGCTAAAATCAAGAAGCAGGTGCAGGAGTTGCTTGAGAAAGGGTTCATCAGGCCTAGCACATCACCATGTGGGTCACCAATTGTTTTGGTGAGAAAGAAAGATGGCTCATGGAGAATGTGCATTGACTCCCGAGCACTGAATAAGATAACACTCAAAAATCGTTATCCCCTTCCTCGCATAGATGATCTTTTAAATCAATTAAAAGAATATGTTTATTTCACCAAGCTAGATTTGCACAGTGGATACCATCAGGTTAGAGTTGCAGAGCAAGATGCATGGAAGACTACTTTGAAAACAAAGCAAGGATTGTATGAATGGCTGGTTATGCCTTTTGGCTTAACTAATGCCCCTGCTACTTTCATGAGATCAATGAATGATGTGCTTAGACCTTTTCTTGATGATTTTGTTATTGTGTATCTCGATGACATTCTGATTTTTAGTAAAATGTGGGAAGAACATTTAAAGCATGTTAAGCAGACATTAGATGTTTTGAAAAGAGAAAAACTTTATGTTAAACTCTCCAAATGTGAATTTGGAAAAAATCTGTAAATTATTTGGGTCATATAGTAGGGGGTGGTGAATTGAAAATAGATCCCTCTAAAGTGGCAGTCGTTGTAAACTGGCCTAAACCCAAGTCTGCTACAGAAGTAAGAAGCTTCTTAGGAGTAGCACAATATTGGAGGAAGTTCATTTCTAACTTTTCCTCAATTGCAGTGCCCTGACATGCTTTGACAAGATTGAACAAGGTGTTTCAGTGGGGAGGAAAACATCAGAAAGCCTTCGACACCTTGAAAGAAAAGATTAGTACAACACCTGTATTAGCATTGCCATATCTACAAAGACCATTTGAGATCCAAACTGATGCCAGTGACTATGCCATGGGAGCAGTGTTGACACAGCACGATAAACCATATGTTATCATTCTGAGACTTTTAATCCTGCAGTAGTTAACTATCCTACATATGATAAAGGATTGTATGCATTAGTTCAGAGTGTGAAAGTGAACATTACTTAATGGGAAAAGGAAGTAATACATACTGATCATCAGCCACTTCAATACCTACACTCCCAAACTAAGTTGCAACAATCAAGAACATTACAGATGGATGGGTTTTCTACTACAGTTTCATTTAGTCATCAGATATAAAAAGGGTATACATAACAAGGTTGCAGACATGTTATCTAGACCCATTATAAATGCATCTACCATACTTAAGCATAATTATGTGCTACATGAAAGCTACATAGAACAATATGCTCAGGGTATGGACTTTAAAGATGTATATGCAACTTTGAGTCAAGGAAAAAGAGTAGAATAATTGGACTATCATGTGAAGGACCAACTCTTATACCATTGTGGGAAACTCTTCATTCCACAAACTGAGAGGGTAAAGATAATTAGGGAACCACACACTTCTCTGATATCAGGTCACTTTGGGGTAAGTAAAACAGTTGCACAGTTGCAAAGGTTCTGCTATTGGCCAAAAATGAATGAGATAGTTTCTAGATATGTAAGAGGGTGTGCCATGTGTGCCAAAAGAAAGCCCAACATAGAAAACTAGGCTTGTACACTCCATTGCCAGTTCATTCTCACCCTTGGGAAAGTGTTTCCATGGATTTTGTTGGAGGAATTCCTAAATCTAGGAAAGGTCATGATTATCTATATGTTATTGTGGATAGGTTCAGCAAAATGTGTATTTTGATACCTTGTAGTAAACAGATTACAGCTGAACAAACTGCAAAATTGTTCTTTGAACATGTATGGGTTCATTTTGGATTACCCACTTCCATTATATCTGATCGAGATACCTGATTTGTGGGGAAGTTTTTGTCGAGTCTATGGGAACTAATGGACACCAAATTACAGAAAAGCACAGCTTTTCATCCACAAACAGATGGCCAGACAGAAGTAGTTAACAGGACAGTGATCCAGTTACTGAGAGAATATTGCAGCGAACATCCTAAGCTTTGGGATGAACACTTGTGTTATGTGTAGCATGCTTACAAAAGAGCCAAACACTCTTCTACACAGAGATCTCCTTTTGAGACCTGTTTCAGTTTTACACCAAGGTCTCCTTTGGATTTTGTCTTTGGTAAAGATATCATGGTTGATAGACACAGTGATGTGGACAAGGCAACTAGGTTCATTGAACCGATCCAGGAGATCCACCAAGCAGTACAGGAACAATTGGAAAAGAGCCATGCCAAGTACAAGGCTAGGCATGATAAGCATCAGATGGAGCATAGTTTTCAAGTTGGAGACCGAGTCTGGCTGTATATCAGCAAGGAAAGGATGCAAGGTGAAGGTAAAAAGCTAAAACCTATCAGGTATGGACCCTTTAGGATACATGAGAAGATTGGTGAAAATGCTTTTCACCTTGATCTACCAGCTTACATGCACATCTACTCTGTCGTAAATGTAGATTGCTTGAGGTTGTTTGAACCTTCAATGATTGAGGACCCTGAAGAGCAGAGTCAATTGCCTTCTGTTGATGACCTGCTCCCTAAATATCTTAATGAATTACAGGAAGACACAGTGTTGGACATGAAGCTAAGGACGACGCGCAAGGGAGATGTGGAATACCTCAGGATTGGGCTCAGAGGTTCAAAGTCGAGCAGTGCGAAGTGGATTGAGATTGGACAAGTGAGAAAGCAATACCCTCACTTAGTCGATGCTTGAAAACCAACTTTTGGTGGTCCAAAATCTTTTTCTTCAGTGGGAAGGTTGTGATCCGAATTGGATCCATAGAATATTGTCAAAGAACCATGATTGTATTGGGTCAAAACAAATCTCTAAAGAATCCAAAACAGCAATCAAAAACACCCTGAACTAGTGGCAATGGCAGCTAGCGTGGTACAACGAGGACCTCGGTCAAAGCGCGCTGACTGAGGCCCATGGAGACTGCGCGGGAGGTCAAAGTAGCCCATGGGAGCCCCGGATCGAGAAAATGAGGTGGTTTTTGATGTGCGCTAATTGTGCATTTCTAGGCGAACAGGGCCAAAATGGAGGAGCCTCGAACACACGGACGCATGGGAAGCCAGAGAACCATGGGAAGAAAGGAAAAGCGCTAAAAGTAAAAAGGCGAGACCTGTGCTCTGAAAAACCGGTGGTATTGATCGGGGTGCCCTCAAACGGTAAGTGGTCCTAGAGAAATTGGAGCAATCCCATACATCGATCGATGCGTGGCCAGCAGAGGTGAGAGAAAACTATCGTTAATCACGTGATATCAGTCGAGCAAGCCAACCGCGTGGAACGTGCGTATGACATTGGATCTGGGGGACCCAGATTGGATGGCTAAGATCGCACCCGATGGAGGAAGCGGAATCAACGAAGGAAAACGCCGTGTTTTAGAAGGATTTGGAATCCGTTTGACTGCCACGGTGGAGGAAGAACGCATCCACAATGTAACTGAAGAAACGAACCGATGAAGAAGGTTGGCGCTATTTAGAGGAGGACACATGGCCACTCCCTGAGCGTTGATGATGACGCCGAACAGGGAACTCCAAGCGCAGCTACAGAAGGTGAATCGATAGAGGTGGAAGAGGAACCAAACAAGCATGGATTCGAATGACTTCAAAGCCATGAACAGCAAAAAAAATACATAGTCAAGTCGGAGAACAGTCCGAGAGACGAAGAAAGAAGAAAGAAGATAGAGAGACTAGAATCCTTAGAGGAGGACGGAATACACAGAGAAAGAAGACAGTGAAGCAAAAGCAGAAAGAGGACAGAGGGCCGAGATGAATAGGGGAAGCGTCGAGCACCAAAGGCTTGAGAGATCTGAGCCATCCCATAGAGGATCTGTTCGCGCTGAGCACCACATTGGGCTCTCCATTGTAGACCAGAAGGTTATAGAGCTGGTAGGAAGAAGAAGAGTCTGTGTACTCCAGTGGCTTGGGGAATCCAAGAACCACCTTGCCAAGCAAACCTGCTTTAGGAACACTCACGTTGAGTCCCTGCATTGTAATTCTCTGCTTAAAGAACAAGGCCACCACTGAAAGCTGGACCGGAGATGTAGCCCTGGAGAATAGGGTGAACTCCTTATTAAAATTCTTGTGTCTTTGTGTTTGCTTACTGTATTTCTCTGTTGTCTTTCCAATTAAATGTCTGTGTGTTGGCAATCTGATCAATCCGTTGCTTAAATAACACAGAACACACACCAGCATGTGACTCTGTAATACCTTTGTTTAATAGATCTTCAACTGATGTCACTCATAGGGTGATTTTCAGATCACTACCAGAGCCACAAGCCATCTACAACAAACAGTTTATGGAGACGTTTTCCAAAGAAACGAGGACCTAGAAAATGTCACTTGGACCTGGTCGAATAATGAGGGCAAGATCAAAAAGGACAAAGTGGGTATAAACTCTACTGCATCTATTTCTTCTCCCCATAGTTTTGCAGCAACCATGCTATGTAGGATGTTTGGCAAGCCCGATAGCACTAAATTTTCCCAAGAATGGCTGCCATTAATAGATGCAATCGTAAACGCAAACATAATGAATTGGGGAAAAATTTTGTCTAATAATTTAGCAAAGGCAATAATCGATTATAGGAGGAAAAGGAGTGTCTCAACGAGGGTTTATCCTCCATTTTTTATGAGTGCATATGCGATGGATGCAATTAGTTTTGGTTCAAAATTTCCTATCATGGGATGGAAGTGGATTGTGAAAGATCCACTTCCCATTCATATATATCATAAGGACATGTGGGAGTCTCAGTTTCACCCGCATTTTTACAAAAAATTTCATGGGATCATTCTCCCTATCCACAAACAGGTTTACAACCGAGATGCCCCTAGATTTCAAAGGAAGCCGAGGTAGATATCCTCCTAGTGGCCAAATGGTTTGGGAAGGAAACATTCACATATATCAGGGTTTTTGGGAGCATCACCTCACCTCATGTCCTCCCATACTATGTTCCAGACAAATTGATGCTTAGAGAGATATCCTATCAAACAGCGAGTGAGGGTGGTCTAAGAAAAGGACTAAAAGAAGCGAAAAATGCCATTTGGCCTACATTTCCGTTACAGTGTGGAGCATTTGCACTGCACGATCTGGGTCATGCATTCAAAGAGGCAGAGATCATGCAATCTCTGAAATTACCTTAATTATCAGGTCGCCAGTACGACCCAAATGGCACTGCCATAGACTTCACTACCATGGTAAAATTGAAGCTATTCAGTCACGAGGAAGATGCATTTGATGACATCTTCCTACAAAAAGAGACATTCACAGAAGTGAAGCACATGTCATCACTACTTTTTAACCGAGAAGAGATTGAGGCCTTTCGTCAATACAGAGAAAGGAGATTGTTAAAGGTCCCATTGGACCAATTATTGATTGAACCAATAAGGGAGTCGACTCCCAGTGTAAGCCTAGAAGGAAGTTCCATAGGAAATTCTAGAGATGATTCCCAAGCAGAGTCCCAAGAGAAATATACCAGGAAGTCAGAGAAATCAGAGAAACCGTCACAGAATGGGGGAAGCAAAAGCAAAGAGTCAGAAAATGATACAACCCAATCTATAGAAAAGACAATTAAGAAAACTTTAGCTAGAAAATAGGCTGAAATTCATTCCACCTCCACCCAGTCAACAAAAGCCCCGGTGATTGATTTGGAGAAAGAATGGGAGAATTTTAATACAAAGCCCCATACAAAGAAACAAGCACCTAAGCCTCAGACTCCACAACACAAAACAACTCAAGAAATTACAATAGAGAAAATTGTAAGTACTTAAGAGGTAGAGCACATTCTTGTCACTCCTACCTCTGAAATTGTTTTGAGAATTCAGGAGATTCCTCCTCTAGATGTGTCCTATAGCTCAACCCACAAAGTTGTTGTCAAAAGGCAGAGGAAAAAGAGGAAGTTGGATGCTACATCTGCTACTACTCCTGGGAATGAACCAATGGATATTGTCTGGAAAGACTCACCCATCGACCCATCTGACAACCTTACTAGATTGTCTCAGTTTGCAGGAGCCTACACTACAATGACCATTGACAAAGCAACAAAAGTAAAAATGTTGCTCAAAGAAAAGGAAAATAAAATCCTACTATTTGAACAATAGTTAGAGCAAGAAAAATATAACCAACAAGCAAAATTGCAAATATCCAAGCTCTAGCAAGAATTCGATCAGATGCAAATAAAACATCAAACCAATTTAGTAGAAAAGGAAGCACAGATACAAGCATTAACAGATAAGTATAAGGACAACCCAAATATTAATCAGTTTATAATTGAAGCACTCAAACTAAACTCCCAGCTAATGCATCAAAAAGAAATTATATGCCAGAAGGTCTCGCAGTTGACTCCTTATTGCGAGACTAGTGACAAATTAACGAGTCAAGTCATTGACATGAGACTCGAATATGATGAAGTCTTGAAAAGAGTTTCCGACTTCATCACCTGGTAGAATTCAAAGGATGATAGGAAGTCTGATTTGCCTATACTAGAGGAGTCATAAAAAGAAATTTTATTTGCAGACTAGGATTCTCGAATTAGGCAAGCAGAAAAGGCAACACCAGTCACAACAACAAAAACAAACTGTGTTATTGAAAACATCAACGAAAATATACACAACGCAAACCTGGTGGCAGAGTTTGTACCAGGTTTTCTTTTGAATACGAAATAGCTCGAACAACAGTGGAGGTAGGCAACAGGAGAAAAGGAGGAAGCGATTAGGAAAATGACCAGGTTAAACTAGGAAGCGTACTGGCAATATTTAGTTAAACCTTACAACCTATGGATGACCCTGCAATGCCTAACCTCTTCCACACAGAAAATGGTGCTAGCACTAACCGATGTCATATTCACTGGGCAATTGAAATCTGCGATCAGCCCACTGACACAGCTCAAACTCATGATGGACATATGCGATCTTAAAGATCCAATGCAAATGAGTTAGTCACCATATTTTAATTTCAATTTTTGTTTTGTTTTGCACAATTTGAGGAAGGTTGTTTAAACCTCCTCAATTATTTTTGTAATAATCTATTATTAGGATTTATAGTTTAGTATTTAAACCCCTCTCATACATTTAGAGAGGGGTCCAGAAATTTTATCAGAAACAATCTTCAAAACATGCACTTTTGTTCCTTTGAGGAAGTTCTGGTGAAATGAATGGAACGAGATTTATTTTTATCTTATCTGGCATCTTCTACTGAAATTGTACTTTTGTACTCTTAGATGGTGTTGGATTGATTGGAAGTAGGTCAATATTGTTGAAACACGTGAGCAGAACTTATTACAAATGGTACTTTTATCTCATGATTTTGTTTTGTTTATGTATTAAGCAGTAATTTTTCTTCAAATTGTTTATGTATGAAAGCTTAAAGCTTGGTTAGCATTATTGCACTTTTGTATGGTGATGACCTAAATTTTGTGTTGAATATATGAATAATTTCTTATGTGATATATCTTTCACAATCGTTCCGGCTAACTATTTATCCGAAACGATTATTGTTAAAATGATTTCACTTCCTATCGCAGTTGAATGATCTTTATTATCAATTGCTTTAGGACATTATTGTAGATCGCACATGTCAATTTTATTCCCGGGTATAGTCATAACTAGATAATGTTTTAATTAAGATATATGCATGTGATTATTAGTTTAGATTAGATTACTTTTAGCTTAAACATTTCCCCGAACTATCATATATCACCCCATCGGCATTATCATAATTTATATTGGGAAATTGGTCCCATTACCCCCAGTTGGAGCCACTACACCAAACGGAAAAGGAGCTGCCAACCAAGGTCCGAACCAACTGGTCTTCCCCCAATGTTGTAAGCAACAATTTTCGAGGCTTCAACAGGTGCCCACTAGGGTTGGATAAATCCAAAAACGTAACTCTGAGACTGCAAGCGCAAAAGTATATCATATCAAATGGTCAACTCTACTAGAAGGACACGGTGGGAGTTTTGTTGTTATGTTTGGTAGAAGGCAAAACTCATAAAGTGATTGAGGAATTTCATGGAGGATTTTGTGGAGGTCATGACAACTGGAAGACCACAACTCACAAAATCCTCAAGGTGTAATTCTACTGGCCTACACTATTTGGAAATGTTCATTCCCAGGTCAGGTCATGTCAGAAGTTCCAAGTGTTTGTTGAGAGACAAAAACTTTCTTGATGTAGGAGCATCTGGACTTAACCAACAATGTGATAGTATGTTCACATGTTGTGGCTAACAAGAGATGAATTTCATTTGACTTCAGTGGTCAAAAATCAGTTTTAATAGAGAGGGTTGGATCTCTCGAATTAATATTTATCTCAATTATTGTAATAATTAGAATACTGTATTATTTTTAGAATAGGAGATAAGTTGTTAGTATAGGTGTGTATCAGAGCTTGAGAATAGGGATTTAATGGTTGAGTTGAAAAAAAATAGAGATTGAGTTGTCAATATAGTTAGGATAGGATTTGATTCATAAAAGAGGAAAGAATGTAATGACAGAAAGATTGGATTATTGAGATAGAGTGAGTAAGCGAGAGTTTTGAGTGAGAGATAGGGTTTGAGATTGAAACAAAGATCAGACAAACTGTTGCAATCAATTCGAGAGGGCCAATACTCCGTAATTTCCATTTTGTTGAATAATTGATTGAAGTGTGGTGTGGACGCACTGTTCTGGTGTAGAAATTCATTTGTAGCTGTGTATCAGTGTTCTGGACCCTAATCGGGTATTTTCCTCTATTTATACATTTTATTTATAAATATCAATTGATTCATATTAAGGGTTAATATTGTACTTAAGCACTAAACCTTGCCTTAAAGCACCTTTCTTAAAGTACAAATTAAGCATGTGGGTTGTATTTCATAAGTGGGAAGCGGTATCTCACGTGCCCTAAAGGTTGTAAATGGTATTGGGAAATTTCACGCGATTACCTTTAGCGGCCGACACGTAGCATGAGAAAACCACTTTTCTCACGTGCTCCCAACTTGATATCATTCGTGCAAGAATCTGCATGAGATTGTGCGACAGCCATTCAATTGGACGGGTCACATCAACAGCAGAGATCATCTGGGTAAGTTGATGAGCGGACAATGCGATATCTGTTGGATCTAGAGAAGTGATATCAATGGCGCGGATTTAAGCGCTCAACAAAAGGCGAAGTCAATGAGGGACCAACAGTGATTGGTCAGGTAAGCGGGACCCTCAAGGGGAAATACACATACAGAATCTTTTTATGCAGTTGATTGGTTCCAAAGTTAACCAGTATTCTAATTCCATACTACCGCCTCATTTTCATCAACCTTCTGCGTCATTTATCCTCTCCCCATGATTCCAGTGCATGTGGAAGAACCCTTTAGACAATGGGGACTAGACTTCATAGGAGAAATAAACCCACCTTCAAGTGGCCAACACAAGTGGATATTAACGTCCACGGATTATTTCACCAAGTGGGTAGAGGCCATCCCAACCAGAAACACCACAGACTCAGTGGTAATCAAGTTTATGGAGTAGAATGTATTATCTCACTTTGGTTTTCCTATCAAAATTATAACTTACGATGCTCAAGTCCTTAAATTTGCAAAATTCACCAACTTCTGGCAGAAATTCAATATCATCATCAGGCACTCCACTACTTACTCCCCTCAAGGTAATGGCTTGGCTGAGTCCTCAAACAAACTGTGGTGAGAGTATTGAAGAAGACCATCACCAAGAATCAAAGGAAATGGGACTCCCAATTAAAGTTTGCCCTCTGGACTAACTGAGTAACTCCTAAAAAATCCACTGGAAAATTGCCTTTCGAGCTAGTGCATGGAAAGGATGCAATATTCCCAATCCAATTGGAAATTCCAGTGGAATAGTTACTGCAGGAAGCTAAGGAAGCTAGCCTCCAAGCCATATGTTATCCATGATAACCCCTAGAAATAATTTTTAGTCTGATTAATCATTTACATCTATCTCCTACTTTTCTTAAAGAGATTGTTGTGCTTTGAAAATTGGATATTAAACGAGGAAGAACAGG